>CAJNOQ010001288.1:0-33542 GCA_905250885.1 Didymodactylos carnosus
CCAGAAAACCAGGTCTTCAAGAGTCAAGGGGATGAATCCTTTTAGAGTTTTTATCTACACTATGAGTCCTACCTATGAGCAAAGTATGAGCTCACCCGGAGGGTATCAGTTGGTGAGGTTCCCTCGTCAGTTCAAAAGATAAAATCGAAGCACTGACTGAAGGAAAACCTAGTGACTAGCAACTTCTCCCCGTCCATGAACTGTCTAATGAAGGCACCTTAGCTAGAAATGTGGCGACTTCATAGCTGACAGTGTGAAAACGTACAGATGACGAGTATAGCGTTGAATAAGATGTCAAAATATGTCTCACACAGTTTGAAAATACAATGCGTACGTGTTTTCTAATAATCGTAGCGCCTTAACACGGGATTTTTTATTGGTGTTGTAAATGTTTTAGTTCGCACATTGCTTACTCTTTCATGAATTATTTGCTAATTGGTCGACATTCACCCAAATCAACTACCTCAAAACTCATGCGTTTGACAAACTAAACATTTGAATTTTTTAGACAATAGATTAGAGTTAATTATGCCCAAAGCACATGATCACATCTTATTTGGTTCGCAAGAAATGAATTCTTAGTTTTAGGCCAGTTATGAACCATCTAAGTAAATCTTTTTTTGTTTGGAGTGAAGTGAAGAAGTTGAATGAAAGGAAGTAAAATTAGTTTCAAGACTAATTCTGATCTTGCACTTAATCGAGACAACCGTAGTTTTAAAAATAATTATGAAACAAGAGTAACCGAAACGATGACGCACAACACATGAAGGACGAGAACAGCTGATGAGAATGTATGAATTATTAATTCAAAATGTTTTTTAACGAAAAAAATGGTTAAAACAACGGTCAAAATCGAAAAGAAATGGCCGATTAAGCGTGCGCTTGATCCTAATTTTTAAGAATTTTTTTTCTGAATAATCGTAATTTTGAGAAAATACCGATAAATTTCGATTAAGCGCGATTTTGGCGAACTGGATTTTGCTAAAAGTACTAGCAAACATCGGGATTAAGCTCACGTTAAATCGACTGATTGACTGCACTTAATGAATCATTTCTTTTCGATTTGGGTGAGATAGGTAGTTCCTTACCATACATGGTATACCAAGAGCAAATGAATGAGGTGTCGTTACGGATTTCTCACATGAAGATTTTTGAAAAAAAAACAAATGTCGTTCATATATTCTCGTCTTTTGTATGTCGTGCGCATAACTGGTCTAAAACTAAAGAATTCATTTCTTACGAACCAAATAAGATATGATCATGTGCTTTGAGCATAATTAACTCTAATCTGTTGCCTAAAGAATTCAAATGTTTAGTAGTGCAAACGCGCGAGTTATCAAGTACTTGATTTTGGTGAATATCGACCAATTAGCAAATAACTCATGAAAGAGTAAGCAATGTGGGAACCAAAACACTTCAAGGCTATTTCTTATCAGCATGAGCCTCACCGATCTCCAAAAATATCAGCTGAATCGGACTGAATTACTTACCAATGTTCCTTTACCAGCAGTATATCGTTGTAGACAAATTTTGAAAGAATGTTTCTAATAAACATTTATTCTACCTCAGATGAGAACATTTTTAATGGAATTTATCTGAAAAACTTTTTTGATGAACTGAAAGAAAACGCATAGCAGCGCTATTATTATGTTTTTAGCAAAATGATATTCGATTGCTAAAAAAATTTTTTTCAAACCTTAAAGATTTTTAGTGATAAGATAAAAGAAATTCATTAACTGTATTCACATTAATTACTAAATGAATAGTCTTATGCTTTCTCTGAAACATGTACACTCCATTTTCGGTGCATACATGATTACTTTTCGAACGTCTACGACATGTAAATGAGTGGATTTTGTCGATGGCATGTATATATTGTCTGAAGCCCTTATTTTGTGCGAATTTTTTTCACATCAGTGGACACTAGTCGAAATGCTATATTTCCACATTATCAAAGCTCCAAAAATGATCTGATGAAGACTCGCTCATAGCCAAAGTGATGAGTGTTCTGAACAATATACAGGTCAAATTGTACTTTAATAGAATGACCATAGTTCAGATTTAGGACTTGTTCAACATTAAGCGGTTATCCTTTTATATATGAGGGACTATTGATAGTACGTGGTGTATGTATTTCGATGTCAATTTTAGATTATATATATATATATATCTATATATATGTGTGTGTATGTGTGTGTATATAAGACAACAAATAAAAGTTAAAAAAAAAAATATCACCAGTGTGATATACGACGCTTCAAATTTAATATGTGTGTTTCAATTAACAGATATATATATATATATATAATCGCAGAATCACATTTAATAAAGAATGATAAGTAAAAAACAAGAAAAAAACCGATCGACGACGCGCTTTTATAATCCCTGGATTAGTTGGACAACTTTTGGTGTGTGAATGCCATATTATAGTCTCAACGTAACTGATATTATAATTCGACTTCTCAATATAGTTAGTGTATTCCTCACGTTGGTATTCTCCGTTTTAGAAATGATGTTGCGACAAAACATAAACTGACTAAAAGTACGACTTGTTGGATTCCAAAATTTGTTGCTGAACTAACACCATATGTACGTGTCCATTGATCATAGGCATATTCTTAAAATGTAAAAATTTAAAATTAATTAAAATATATACAAGGTCAACATGTCAATAACTTACTGAAGTAAGCAACAAATGGAATAAATGTAGCCCAAAGTCCAATTAAACCCAATGCTGATAAACAGCATAAACATGTTACAGCACCACCTAAACCGCCTAAAACCCCTCCCAATGCACCAGCACCACCTGCACCTCCACCTCCACGAGCCGGTGGTGGTAAAGGAGTTCTAAAAAATAGTGTTTAATAGATTAAAAGGATACAAGAAAATAGTCAGTGATATTTTACCCGTAGATAGGTCTCGGTGCACCGTAGATAGGTCTCGGTCCATAAGTTGGACGCATTATATATCTAAAATAAAGAAATTGAATATCTTTAACTCTTGGTTCAATTTGATTTTCTTGTTGTTGTTTATTTATTTGTATTACTAACCTGCTACTTTTTAGCGTGTATGTTCAAGAACAACAAAGAAAGTGGACAACACCAATTGGTAGAGAGTAGTCTACGTATGTGTATATTCAGGTTTCTACCGTTCTCTTATTATTCTTATTAGTAGAAAAAAAGTGATAGTCCGTTCTTTCTCTCGGTATTTTCTTTTTTGGGAGAAGTTTTCTCTCAATCACTTATGGATTATTTGAAGGAGAAACCTATCAAAATGTACAGCGTCATGCTCGAAAGGTCTGTAACTCTTCCTTACTGGTAATATTTAATACCGAAAAACCTGATAGATTCTCCGCCTCGAACACAGAATAGAAAAAGAAACATGATCATCATAGGCCAATCATCATTTTTTTCGATATTAATGAAAATATAAATGAAGTGTTTTATTTTCTACTAGTTATGTTCTTCTTCCTACCTATCTACATATATAGAAGTCACTCAGGCAAAGACAAAAGCAGTTTTACTCATGTTTTTTCATATTGCAATTTTTATATTGAAAAATGACTACAGAATTTTATCACAGCACAGTAAACGAGCATAATAAAATGCAATAAAAATTAAAATGGAAGCAGTCTATAATTGTAATTTAGTTATAAGAGTTTCCCTGCGGCCTCACATTTTGACACTATTTTTTTGTCGAAATAAAAAATACAAAACTATACGAGGGTAATGATAACAAAGATGGCAAAATAATTCTTTCCTATACGTTTTTCTGTAAAGTGTTAGTTTTTTCCTATAGGTACTATTGTTTTCGTCATTTTAAAAATTTAAAAACGTATCAGCAGTGAATAGTCAAGTAGTCATTGAATCGATGACGAAAAACGAGCCTCTGTCTCATAACAATGACGGGGTGAAAAACTGTACAAAACATTCATATAAACTTGTTGAAACTGATTTTAAGTCAATTGTTAGAGTCGTTCTCATAATTAATAATGAGTTTTGATAAAGGAATATTAAAAATAAGTTAATTATTTTTAAAGGAATCTTAATCTTTCGAGCAATTTTATTCATTAAACAATCAATTTTAATAAAACTTACAGAATATGTAGATAATGACATGAAAGAAATATGATAGACTAATTTACCTTACTCCTATATGCATCATCATCTAAATTGTACAACAATATTCATTAGTACTATCTGTTGATCATACATAACGGTATAAGTGTCATTAAAATACTTTCAAGGTCAATATACAAATCCAATTTGCTAACTTTCTACTTTTAAGGATACATATATATATATATATATTCATTAAATACACTTTTATTTCTCCCAGTGTCTGATTTTAATTCTTCAAAAAATTTATAATATATATAAATGAATAAAAAATTGAATAACTTTGCACATAGGTATACTGGTTTCGAAAAAAAAAAAAGAGGACAATCGACGACGTCTTGTACCTGTTAAAATACACACATAAAAATAAAATGACTATAATTGTTGAGTTTTACATATTACAAATATATATACTTAGTAGATGTTATTTGTACCTGTTTTGATGGAATATTAAGCCTCTGTTTTAGGTGTACATTTTGTAAATAGATAAATTCAATCAATTATAGTCAGTTACGAGATATCTTTGTGTAATATATGAAAAAAAATCACTGTTGTGTTACGAAAGAGTAAAGAAAATAAAGACGAAGAAGTTTAATTTAACAAAAACAAAAAACAACAGACGGAAAATAAAACCCACCGCACGATATATTCAGTTATCCACGATTGTACGTCTATGTGTTTCTGTTTATGAACTTGCTCGACTATTTTTCATGATAATAAATACTGAACATACGAGTGTACACAATAAGAAAAGAATATTAACTTCTATTAGACTACCGGCACCAGTTACACCCCTTCGAAATTCTTTTTGAATTTTATCTAGAAAAATAAGAAAATATGAATAGTAGATTAGTTTTATGTTTTAAATGGAAAAAGTTACTTACTCATATAGGTTGCTGCAGCAATCATTGTGGCAAATAAACCTAATAATGCTAATGATGATAAACATCCTAAGCATAATAATGGTGCCGCAAGGCCACCAATAACACCAGCTATAGCTCCTGTACCGGCACCTGCTCCGCCTGGTGCTGGTCCAATAGGACGAACAGCATAGGGTGGTCGTCCATAAAATGTCGGAGGTCTTCGTCTAAGAATAAAAAAAATTGATATTAACTCATAATTCAATGTTATTAGAACTATAATGAGCTTTTAATATAAACAAATCTATGTAGTTATTCCATTAAAATATACTGAAAATTTAAATAACTTCTCAAGGCCATTTAAACAATGATGATTAAGTTAACTTAGAGAACATCACTTATTTCAATGAAATAAGTTTAACAGACTGTTTTTATTGGTTCTTCTCCGAGTTAATAATACTTCAACTAATCATGAGAGAAAAAGCAGCTATGTTTTGTTAAAACCTTTATCTTCTATTGTTCAGTATTCTGATAATTAATAATGTACAGTTTCTATACTTACACAGCTGCATATGGTGGACGATAACCTACACCGGTGTATGGACCTCGTGGAAGTGACATTGTGCTGTTTTAGAGATTAAACTGAAAAGTAAATTAAGAAAACTTATAAAATATTTGTTTTTGTAAGAACGAGTATGATATTTTGTTAGCCAACAGGATTTGATACCTGCCTTGAGAGAAAATACGGACCTACAGCTTTTATTGTAGATGGTCACTTCTCAAATGAAAAAATGCTTATATTTTTTTTACAAAAAAAGAGAAAAGAAAAAAATCTCCTGATGAAATTGTGTCTTTCAATAAAAAAAAAAATAACGATTACAGGACCTCTCAGTTTTTAGCAAAATTAAAGGTATAGACCAGGTGAACGCGCGCGTGTGTGACGCCAATAGTTTTCATCACTTATCACCTTCAATGAGACCAAACTATCTACTTGAATATTTAACGAATCTCTCTTTTGCGCTCTCCTATAGGCAATTATCGAATGAAAAAAAATGCATCGGAGACCTTAAGAAAAAAATGATAGAGGCGTGTTATGAAATATGACTATTAATTTTTTTATGGGTAAAAATATCAGAGTAGGTGCTGTTTCTTCCTTCTATCGCTTGAATGTGGTACATATCCGTCCGAATAGGTTAAAAATTGGATAGGTACACATTATCGATCAACCATGAGATGAATATTATAGATAGTTGCCAATCGATGAAAAAAAAACTACTTACCAAAAACAGTGAAAGCACAAACAAGTTTTAATATATTATTTTTACGCGTGGATGGACTGCAATACGCGTAGGAAATTGATGTGTTATTGAGATAGGCACGTTACTGATGAGGAAAAAAATGCATTCTTAAATAAAAGAAAAGACTGAGTCGGTGTTTAATCATGACAACAAGTGATATTTCTAACGCTGAAAAATTCCCTTAAATGGAACAAACGTTCTGATTCACCACGAGTTCTTTGAAATACATAAACAAAATTGATATGAGAGGAGATTTATAAAAATCTTTAATGTTCATTAAAAATAAGATTATTGGCAGGAGAAGATAAAAAAGACATAAATTTTGTGGAGAAATTTTTTTTTCTCTTTTTACGATTTTTGCAATTTAAATATATGAAAATAAAGTTTGAAAGATTCTTTGCAGAAAAAACAAGTTCATTCATAAACCACGAGTAACTGAAAAAGACAATTAGAACAATTTTCTTGCACATTAATTTTACAATGAATAAAGTCCTCGTTAGTGTAGACAAGATTTTATTTTCAAAATTTGATTTTGTGCCCACAATAAGTATTAATAGTATGAAGCAGATCTGAATATATTCTTCAAATCTTTTGCTTATAACTTGCGATAAGATGAAGCTCGATGAGAAGAGTAACGACATGAACGGTCGGATTCTCAGTTTCATAAGCAGTAAGATCATGTCATTTTCTCTTCACATGGTCAAAGATTTTTTTCTCTTTTTACGATTTTAGTGAATTCAAAGATGTTGTAAGATGATTTTACAGTGTCCTTGAAGAATCCAGACTGCTGCTTTGCCTTTTCCACATGGATCTGTCACTGAAAATCCATTTTTAGAATAAACGTTTCACAATATCTTCACAACGTGTATTTGAAAACTTTCTCGGATGAAAGTCGACATATTTGTTCGCATTCGTACACAATAGTCACGGTATTTTACAACTTAAAATGGCTGAAAATACTTTTCTCTCTATTAAGGGCTCCCTTCTTGTTCGAAAAGTTGATTTTGAGATTTATACCTGGTTGGATAGCCCAAAGTGTTTACTTTTAGATTCTATATCGCTTTCTGCTCCACAGATAAATTTTCATGGTTGAAAAGCAGGTTTTTTGAAAATCTCGAACAATAAAATATTCGAATTCTATAATTATGCAATGGAGTTATTTTCTAAACAGATAGATTTATAGTGTAGCCTTATCTGGTAAAAATCAGACGTAGCACAACTCTGTGTGATGCCTGTTAAATAGTTACAAGTCTCTTGGTGTATTAAAAGGCCTTATTAGGGCATTAATATTTAAATAAAGCAGAAATCACTAATAGTTACAAGTCTTTCCTACATCTAAAGTGCATTAACACATGCACGGCGTTTTCATGGAAATCGTTTGAGCTTTAACTATTCGTGCTGCAAAATTTCTTCACTATTTTAAATGCTCAAAAGCTCAGAGTAGTCTCAAAATGTAGCCAAGACGTGATGCTACAACTTTATAGGATTGGGTTTTTGATTTCTCAATCTAGTTTTTGAAAAATGAAGCTCTCTGAAAAATTAGCTGAAACTTTTGCAACTTTTTTCATAAAAAGCTTTGAGAATAGTAAATAAAACTTTTGAAAAATCCAGTTCTCTTAAGTTGTATCTTCAAGTCTTGGCTACATTTTGAGACCACTCTGAATTTTTGAGCAATAGAAATAGCGAAATACCTACTTTTTTTGAAACAACTCTCGGAAACAACTTTTCGGACTCGAAACTTTAATCTCGTCTTTTCTCACAGCGAGCCTTAATTCTCTCTGAGATGGATAGTTGCTGGTGTTCTAAAATGTGAGTCAAGACTTTTATCAATAATCCTTCAAAAAATTTTGGTTAATCTCTATTCTCTTTAAACTTATTTTGTTCTCTGTCATGGCGACATCGTTAAAAGCGACGTGTTTTTTTATTCGTCCACAGAAACAGCATTTGTTCCACACAAAAACATTTCCGTTCATATGCACATGATGTATGACTGCCAAAATTAGATCGAAAGCCTAAGAATGCACAAATGGAAACATTTTTTACAATGGCCGTTAGATCAACATGGTAGTTCTAGAACAATATAAAGCGCTTATAAAGGAATAAATTCGTCTGATTCTTTTCATAGTTAGAAACCACGCTGCCTTTTCCGATCTGTTATTGTCATTGAAAAACGAAAAGCTGTATTGATAGTCTCAACGCTGGCAGCAAGGAGTTATTAGCAGTTCCTATCAGAAAGGTTTTTGGCCGTATTAGGATACGTTTGCACATTGGGTGTGGGATACTTTTGTAGTTTAAACACGTTATTTACTTTCTCGTCGTGTTGCAGTGTAAGAACACGTAGACTATGTATTTAAACTGCGCAAGTTTCGAGCACACCACTGCACAATGTGTGCGTGAATTTTGAGACGGTCAATAATGTTTTTGCTGGCATCTTTTTCCTGCTAGTTTTGGGACTATTAACAGCCATTCTGCAGAAATATTCACTATTCTAAATTCTGACAACTCTGCGATGTTGAGTGTTAATTATTACAGATCGAAAAAATGAATACTAATATAATTCTTGTTTACATACAAAACTCTTTCAGTTAATAAATCTTTACTTCCGAGATAATGAAAAAGTGCACGAAATAAAAACACATTTTTCTGTCATTAGACTATATAACATTTCTTACTTTTCTGAAAACTACTAGATACTACATATAGTTATTTTAATTTTCACTCAAAGGAATTAGTAGCATTTTTCATAGTCCCAAAAATGTGTGCTAGTTTTATAGAAATTCTACTTATCCAAACTCTTTTTTGGCTACTGAGACTGTTATTGCTTCTTCAATAAAAAAACTACTGTGATGTTTTATTTGTTTTCTTTTTTGATACTTCTACATTTAAACAGACTATTTTGTATCGCAGATTGAACGTCAAAATTCAGTTTAATATTTAAAATCGTATTGTGAATTGTTTTTATCTGGAAAAATGTCGTCGAATCAGAATAGCAACCACACGAGTGATTTAAATTACAATCCGAATGATAATTACTCCTATCAAAACAATAATCAATACAATATGTAAGTTGAACAAACATGATGTACGCGTATGTCTTTACGATAAACTGATACTGAATGATTTTTCTAGTTGTTGTTTTTTTAGTTCATTATGCTTGTGTTTCTACTGTTAAATCAAATATTTTAAGATACTACCGAGTGTAGGTAATTCTGTTGCTTAGCAGAAAGGGATAAGAAATTGGTGCGTGTAATTAGAAGGAAAATGCTACGAAAACGCTGTATATCAACTAATATCAATATCATGAGTACCGTTTGACCGAGATTGTTTCTTTGAAGATATTTTTTGTCGCTTAGTGAAACAAATTCTCCACAACAGCAAGCCTCAAAAAACGTTCAATATAATGATTATCAAATAATCGATACCACTCAATCACATGCATCAACAACTCAAACTCCTTTGTAAGTTTCTACTGATAAATATTGATGATTCAAATCGGTTATTTCACTTTTAGAGCAACAAATAACAATTCTTATTATCAACCTAATCAAAAACCATCCCAAGTACTACCACATACAAAATTACCTAATCAAAATACACCATCAAATAATACATCTAATTCGTAAGAACAACAGTACGGCCTTCTTTTAACTGTTCGTTTGTGGATGCTTTTTGAGAAGTAAATCCTCGTCTTCAATCTGTCCTCACTTTTTTCACGTCGTCTTCTGGAAAGAAATAAGCTGTATTCTCTCTGTATACTAAGAGCCAACGATTGTCAGTTTGTGCCACCTTTTTTCAATCATAGTATTCTGTAAATATTGTAAAAGATGGACCTATTATTTTCACAATCACATCCAAAAAGCAATTATTTTCATGATTTAGTGATCTGGACTTTTTTCTCCTACTTTTCTTGAGAATGATTTTCTCTATTATTACTTAAATAGAACTGAGGATGAAGTTGATGAAGAAGATAGAAATCAAGATGATGGAGATATGGACAATGAAGATGATATTTATAATGAAGACATTGACGATGCGTACAGTCGATATGAACGAGAGGTATACAATTTGTCTTTCTTTTGCTTGTTGTGTTATTAGGGTGCTTGCATTATTTTTTCTCATGATGTGTTTTACTAAGAAAATATTTAGGGTAACATTCTTGAGATAGAATAGTGAAGTTACAACCTTGAGGAACAAAGGAGAAGCGTTTCTCTGCTCTTTTTTTGATACAGTTCAAGTTCATGACTTTCGTTGAGACATGAAAAGCACAACTTACACTGCTGAGTCGATGTCTGAATTTTTTTATTCAGAATTTTTGTGTGTACGAGCAACATATCTAGAAGATTCGCAAAATTTCTTGATCGGACAGTGCTTCCTTTCGAAGTTATAACATTCTCATAAAAATTCTAAAAACGACACCTAGAGAAATTTGTATTTTGTAGGCGTCATATCGCGGTTTAGCAAGCAGATCAAAAGCTCATACTTACAGCATAAGCAGTCGAGGTCAAATACTATCTATTTCCAAAACTATATTCTCGCACATATGCGAATCCAAATTTGCAAAATGAGAGAATCTTTCTGCCTAATTTTTTCTTTGAAAAACAAATATCTAATTAAACTTCAGTGTGATGTACAGAACAGCTGTTACACTATTCAAATTTATGACTTTCATTTGAAAAGGATCACTGGAGTGGCAAGCTATCACAAATTTGAGACAAAGTGGAAACAGCATGTTAAAAATTAAATGTTCACGTCCGAAAGCGTTTGTTATACATTCTCCATGGTCGGTGGTGCGCCAGTCCACTTGGACTAACTGGCGCTATATTGCGTTGTTGAGCACATTATATAAGTGGTATATCATAGATAGACTAATGGGAACAGTCAAGAGACTCTAAAAATGATGAAGAACGAACGAATCAGTATTGTCATATATCAAATGAAACTTTGAGATTCGGAGAGCCCGTGATTGGTTTCCCTGACCAACTTGACTTTTTGGCAGTCTCAGAAATGGATGGAACAATAGGTTGTCGACCATTCTGAAAATCGATAAAAATTAAAGAGATTCTCACAGTAAAAGACCCGAGTCTTCTAATCTGTTCTGAGTTTTAGAGATTTTAGAGGGGTCTTGTATTGTGTCCCAAAAAAGGATTTTCCCCGTTAATATCGTTTTGTTAGCGATATAACTGACGCTTTTTTCTGTAAAAATCTTAGAAACAGGGAGTCTCCTATTTCAACTATTATATGAAGAGGTCGAGGAGAATCTTCTAATGTGGCTGTAAATTATTATTATATACTTTGTTTTATCTGCTTTTTATAGTACGTCAGATATAACAGCTAATTTCTCTGATGTTATTATTTCTCTAGCAAGAAGACACTCTGAATATGATGAACGAATGTATTCAGTTTCAAAACAATCCAACTACATCATATCCCAGTAATGCACATGTAAGTACGCAACATTATTAAAGGTCAGTGCGAAATTTGAAAGTATCATCCCAAAAATTCTAGTCTATTTTATCAATAGTAGACCTTCAAATTCAATCATTACACAGAATATAGGAAAGAGCAGCGAAGTTGTTTTTTGCAATTCATCTGCAAAGATCAAGTCCGTGTGTTCGATCCTAGCTTTGTACAAGGATTGATTTTGTTTTTTGATAATTTAAATTCCAGAATAATATAATGAGAATTTATGTTTTCGATGTCATTCTGATTCAAGGTTAAAGCTTAAATCAACAAAAATGGCTTCAGCATACTTTTTCTATAAAATTAAAGAAAAATTAACATTAATAACGTCAAGTCACTTCCGCACCTTTAATCATAGTGTAGCATATAGACTAAAAACAGTGAATTTACTTTTAATGCAAAAGTACGCTCGTATGTTTGAGTCTTTATTAGTTCAAAATTGATTTTGTGTTTTCTATAGTTTGTTTAAGAATACTAAAGCTTATATTTTGAAAGAATAAAATTTAGATCAACTTTCCTACCCTATACCTGATTTGTATATTATTTCGACAACGATTTCTTTTCTTTTCTAGATTGTATATCTAAATCCTGAAGCTGCTGAATTTCGACCATCTGGAAGATCCTTCAATAATACATCAAGTTCACCATTTACCACTGATGTGTTATCTAACTTGAATGTTTCAACAACAGCAGATGATGCGCCCTCAATATCGGCCAGCAAAAAACAATAGAAAAGTAACATTAATTACAGATCACAGCTTTCCTTTGTAAGTTTTTTACGTGACTTATCTCTATTTCTAGTCGATAATGTAAGTTATATGTTTTTCATTCTTGCCTCATTTTATTACTTTTTGTTGTCAACTTTTGTTTTCTAATTTTTGTATAATTTATTACCCGAATGTGAGACACTATACTACTTTTCTATTGTCTTTTCTTCGAGTTATAGTTTTTTTGAAAGTTTTTAACATTGCATTTGGGTTCATGACTGTATGATGTAAGATGCATACAATTTGCTTTAAGGAAAAAATGTGAAGTTTTTATACATAGACGAGTTTAGACTTGTTTCAACTTTATCTAAATTTTGCACAAGTATATTTTTCTCTTTTACAAAGTAAATTCTCGTTAGTCAAACATGAACTATTCAAATGTAACACAACTCTCATTTTTTGTTCTGCCTGTCCTATATGGAGAGCTATGAAAAAACAACGCCTTTTTTCTTCTAGTTTTTCTACGCGTTGTAATTTTGCTACATGCATTACCTAACTATAATAGCATCTTCCAGTTTTATTTTCTTTAAGCATTTTTTTTTCTCAATTTGTATTTGTTGATATTGTGCTGAATTTTATGCATGTTTCAAAACTAGTTGTATTACTTTTATTCAGTTCCTTATAAAACGACGATCTGATACCTGTCTACGATTATTACTTATGTGTGTGTGTGTGTGTGTTAGTATGCATACCCTTATCTTGCCAAAAAATAACAAATATCAGTATTAAACGTTAAAAGACCAACTGTCACTTTTCTCTAATACAGAGCAGATTTATTTTGTGTAAAATAATACTTTTCTAGTAAGATTGGAAGTTATTTCTGAATATAAATAATCTTTTATTTCAATGACTTCTATATAAATACTAAATGAATTGCAGTTTATTTTTGGTGTGTTTTTAGAAAACTTTACTTTATGAACACTTGCGTAATACTATTTTTTTCTAATCAAGTTTGCCTTTTCTATGAAAACCACATCAGATGTCGAAGAAATTCGTCGACCTTAAAAATTGTATACACATTTGTCATCAGTTTTTGTGCACCATGCATCGAAAAGTTGTAAAAACCATGAACGAGTAACTAGATAATATTCTTTTGAAAATTTGTCGTACGTGAAAATGGAAAAACTGAATAAATATGAAACGTCCAAACGCCTCGATATGCTATTTTATAAAACACCGGAAGTATCAGAGTGTTTATTATTAATATTCTTACAGAAAACTGTTACGTGACGGAAACTGAATAAAAAAATCTTTCATAATATTAAATGCTTTGGAACTAATGAAAAACTAGTTGAATTCTTTTTTATCCGCGTCTGAAGTGTTTTTTTTCAAGGACAAGAAGAAAAATTATTGCTTTGTAATTATTGCTTTAAGAGTATAATATTATTACATCGTTGAAGCGAATTATATGTTTTCCTCTATTTTTTACATATCGAGTGTCTATATCCATATCTATTACAGAGAAGCTCGAATATTAAATGTTTATGAATATGTGTGGATATATTATCTCTCTCTCTCTCCCTCTCTCTCTCTTATGCTCTCAGGAATGTGAGAAATAAAAATTTCAACTTATGCCTTGTCTCAAGAGATTAATGATTTCAAAACCGTCATAGAAGTAGTATGAAAACATGGTTTTTTTCTTTTACTGGAGAAAACAAAAACTTTTAAATTATTTAGTATGGATCATCAGCTGAATGCGATACTCTTATCTGTTTCATCACACGGTGTTCTAGGAGTCTTTTCGCAAATACAAGAAATCTATACGAAAACTTCAGTCAACGCTTAGTTTATTGTGATGTGTCGTTTTATAGCATTGACTTAAAAGAACTCTAAATGTGTCTTCAGTCAATGCTTAACTTACGATTACGTTTCGTGCAGTTAACAAATTTAAATCAAAATGAAGACTTGAGTTTAAGAGTTATTTATACATACTAATAAAACAATACCCTGTTTTCTATACATCATGCACAAAATATCATCATATGTTGTACAATCTGTTTATTTATATAATTTACATATATAAAGTTATAAAATTGTTTTAGAAATCTATCAGTATAATTTATCCTGTCAATCCTAGAATACAGTCAGTTATTTTTGTTTCTTTTTCTGTTTCAGATTATCACTTTCATAAAGATCAAATATGAGTGACCATATACCCTTTTTTTGTTCAACCAATATGGGCAAAAAGTCATCAAAAAAGTTGAATAAAAGTTTGATGACAACGACATACGTTCGACGTTCGACCAGAGGAAATGGCAAAGAAAATATTGCCGTTCAGATCGAAAATCTATTTAAACAACAAATTATTATCGCTTCTGAGACATCCTTAGCCACGCCTCCATCTTCACCAGTGACGTCATTATCATTATGTTCAAAAAATAGAGGTTCGTTTCAATCATCTTTACAAATATAAAATTGTGTCTATATTTTATTAAAAATGACTTGTCCATGTACTAATTATCAATTTTTTTTTCTTTTAAATTTTTAAATTAACTTAGCATGATGTGTATTTTATTTTCAGTGTCACGAACAAAACGTTTAAATCGGCGCCGTCATTTTCATCGAAAAATGTTATCCATGAAACATGCTTTAATAGCTCGACAATCACAAGCTGCTAAATATATTCAATATTTTCGACAAAAACAAATAAAAAAACGAAAACAAGAATTAAAAAAGAAGAAGCAACAAAAAATTGAAGTTATAGACGATAGAAATGAAACTGAAAGTGAACATGGTATGTGTGTGTTAAGTCTAACCGTCTGTGTTTTTCTCTGCAATATGAAACTTAAATCAAATTTAAAAAGCTGAGATAAAAAAATTAGACAGTATTGATAACAAATGATATAGCAGTTTACTAAACAAATAAATCAGATAATCTTTGATAATATACTACATTTTACGCATCGATTACAACGACGGCAAATCTCATAAATTTACTATCGTTGTATTAGGTGTCTAATTATCTTTCTAATTGAAGACTCAGTTTTAATACACTTTGCACTTCTTTAAAATTTTCAAACTATTCTATTTTTTTGGTTAAACATTTATTTTTCCTTTTACTTTAGATATTCAGGTTCCAAGATCACGATTCAACGAATGCTCCTTTTCGATAGATGTAGCAAATATTCTTCCTTTTATTGGAAGACGAAAAAGCGTTCAGCCAACAGTCGTACCGGGTAAGAGACAAAAAATTTTATTTAAAGAATTTGTTGACTATCTTTATCACATTTAGCTACTACCTGTGATGAAGAGGGTGAAAAAAACTTCAATGAGAAGAAAAGTTATAAATGCGCTACAAAACTAAGTGGTAAGTATACTCAAAACTTTCTTAAAGATAATGAAGTATTTGTGCTGCTATAAGCAAATTTTTCGAATATTAACATTCGGAAGAATCTTTAGTATAAAATGATGTGAAGTTATGTGAGAATTGTTCAATCATATATAATATCGTTTGTTGTTGTGTCTGTTTAGTTGATAAAACTGCTGATGTATCGTCGAATCTACCAATATTAATATCGTCATCAAAAAAATTGATAACAACAAAAATAAATGTTCGTAAATTATTAGTAATGTTGTATGTAATTAAACTCGCCTGAAAAAGTCGTTAGTCTTTGTTATTGATAGATATTACTGTCCAATATGTTTTGAACAGTTTCGATAGCTCACGGTAGAGTCAACAAAGAAAAGAACAAATTGATTAGACAACAGAAAATACATTGATTTGATTAATTACTTTTTGATTAAAAGAACGTGTAATAAACAGCTTGTGCAAAATATCGACTACATGCTAGTTTTTTTTTCATATTAAAACTCTAAACTTTTTCATTTATCGCTGATTTTATTGTTTTACATTTCTCTGGACAATATAAACTACTTCTTGTTGTTCTGATTCACTCTAGCCATCTGCGAAACCTTCGAAGTGTAATTTACCATCGTCTATTAAGGAAAAATGTTCAGGAATTTCACTCAGGAAACAAACAAGGGAAAAGAAAAATATGAATAATGATTCGACACTATTGAAGTCATCTTCCTTTAAGGGTAAGCATGAATGAAATGAGCAAAGCAAAACTACAGAAATATTCTTTTGATTTCAGAAACGTCTACTGCTGTTCAGAAAGAAACACCAGTGAAAAATACATCATTATTACCTCCACGTAAATAAATTGCATTCTACAGTCCAAAAACTACATTTTAATATCTTGTGTGTTTTTTTTTCTTGTAGCTATGCGTACGCCGCTAGTCCATTATGAAGATGGTCTGACTCGTCATAGAATACATCGATGTGATGTGTGCACAAAATGTTATACAACTGAAAATTACCTAAAGGTGCGTAACTTTGTCTTTATCAAGGTACTTATTCTTGAAAAAATAAAGCTTAATCATTGCAAACTTATCGACGAGTTTAAGAAAAGCAAGAGCATTTCGTCTGGCGACTATCGTTTCTGGTGTAGGGTATTAACCAGTGTGAGTTATAATAGTCCAATATCTTTCTTGAAGTTGACAAAGTTCTGATATGGTCGATCATATCATTACTAGTTATCAACTACAGTTGTGGTCAGAAGACTAAGCATAAGCAGAGTTCTGTTGCTGAGTAACATTAGTTTTATTCTCTAGTTTTATATAAAAATGAAGCATGCGTAATTGAGCATCATTTCATCAAACGTTCAGTTTTACAGTTTTTCAAACCGTATATGAAGTACTAGTCAGCTTTGGCACAGAGTTGGGACAGAGTTTTATAATAGCATATTTTATTCTTTTTCTTGTCTATTTCAGAAACATTTGATGAATGCTCATGGTCGAAATTTTCCAACATTAATGATTCAACAGCAGCTCAAAACAACGAAACCAAAAACTTTTCATTGTGATGTATGTCAAGAAATTTTTAAAAATGCCACCATTCTAAGAGTATGTTTATGTTTTACAGTGTTGAACAGGATTCTATATTTCGGTTGAGTAATGTGCCATTTTTAGTGAAAAGGAAACATGAGTACTGTTTATTCAGTTGGCTTAATTAGTGACGATGTTATGAGTATTGAAATCTCCGTTATGAAACACTAAGGCGTTCTTTCTGTTATCGATTTCTCTCTACAATTCAGCAGGCACATCTAACCAATGTGATACTAGTAGATAGAAGCAAGAGATAATAGACAAAGATAACTTCTAGGCTCTTGTCTTCGTTTTTGCATGAATGCTGATCAGAACACTACACAACCTATCTAGATGGTGGACAAGAGGAACTCATCTAAGTGGTTGTGGGTGGCTGTATAGAATGTGTGGATATTATAATCCAGATATTGAAATTTAGCTAGACAAAGGGGAAATATAGGGCTAACTGAAGTTCATTATACATAAGGCGATCCGTAGAAATAACGATCCAGAATTGCTAGTAGAATGTATAGGAAAGCTATCTTGATCGTTTATTCTAATATTAGCCGTTGAATATTTAAAATCAGAATAATTATGTTACTTACGCGATAAAAGTATACTACAAACAAAATTATCTTATGGAAGCAATAATCGAAGCAACTATTGGAGCTACGTTTATCTGTGGGAGGCGGGGGATAAACAGCCCCGTTCCTGAATAGGAATAGATGTAAAACTTTTGAAATGGTATTGCGAATGTGAAAGATGGTTTTCATATTCTTTTGTTTGACCCACGTTACATCTTAGGAGTAGAACAAGAATTAATGAGTCATATTGTGGAAGAATTTCTTTTCAATTACGCATTAAAAAACAGATGTTTGAGTTTTTAGTTTTTCGAGTTGTCAAATTCTCAGGTCTTTTTCTCCTTTCTCCTTCTCTACTTCCGAATTTTTATTGTGAAAAAACGAAATGAAGGCTCTACTTTCTTCATACCAACTGTCTACTCTCAGTATCTATCGGCAGATAGTCTGTTTGTTGAATACGATAACAAAGAAACAGGAGTTACGTAAAAAAAGTTTTTCCTATTTTGACACTGGAATATTGATGGTTGTTCTTTTCATTTCGTGAGTCTCTGATTTGAATTCTGTATTTTCCACAATTTCAGTATTGTATTTTGTGATGATATGGCATTTGTATCCATTGGCTTAGTATTTGATTTAGAATCGAGAGTTGTTGTTATTTCTGTTAACATTTTCTTTCTGTATCGGTCAGTGATGTAATGTGAGAAATTGTATAAGGAAACAGAGTAATTTTATCTTCAAATGGCATTCTGGACTATACTATTCTGAATGGAAACACTTCAGGTACGGTGCTGTTTACCCTTCGAGTTGATGTGTAAGCGATTACATGTCATATCTTGATACTGGTAGAATACCACAATATCGTTTCATGATGGGATGGATAGATTTTTTGGATGGGCGGCAACAGCTAATTTTGTGGAGAGACGTGAACTGGATAAGGCGCTTGTATATGTTTAAAATTGTTACATCATCCACAAAAATGATGGTATGTATTATTAATTAACGAATTAAAAAAGTATTTTTAAAAACGTGGACAAAAAACTCATCCGATTTTCACACGAAAAACAAACTTTACTCGTTAAAAGATATGTGTACACATTTTTTAAATTTAGGCTCATAAGACGAGTAGTCATGACCAGGATAATTTATTAGCAACACAAGAGCATCACAATGTATCAATTCAAGTTGATCTTATTGAAGATGATAATAATTCATTGTTTGATGGTAAGTAACTGGATGAGTATAAACACAAAGGAACGATGGGCTTAATTTTTTTTTAGAAAGTACAAAAATTGATACGCCGCCTGAGAAAAAGAATGAACAGTCACAAATGCAATTATTTATGGAATATACACAGACAAATTCACAAGTAAGTTGAAAAGACATTTTGTGTTTTGAACATAATACATGATCTTAATCTGTTTACAAAATATTTCCTTAATCTTGATAATGTCAACATAAGCTAAAAGTCGTTCAGTATGTTTTATCTGTTTTATCTATCCGTTTGATAGTAGAATACATATATATATATATATATATATATTCTGTTTTACTTTTAGATTACTCTAACAGAAGATCAAGCGAAACGTTCAATTGTTTTGTGCTCGTCATGTTTAGAAGATGCACAACTGGTATGTAATTCGCAAATGACTGGAGCAGGCTTAAGATCATTAAAAATTTAAGCGAGTGAAGATCCAACAGGCGATATATCTTGTAAAATTACAGAGTATCATGATAACAATCAAGGCTCTTCCATGTTAGGAATTTATCTCGGTAACTACAGATTCGATCTGAAACCAACAAACTTTTATAGAATATTGATCTTGTTTGTTGACTTCATCTACCTTCGTTCACGTGATATTGCTGCAATACGGATCAAAATGAGGTTTTTACCTGATTTTTAATTAGAAACTTGGAAAGCGATTGGTTTTAATTTGTCATATTCAGCTGTGGGAATAAGGTAATTAAAGCCAGATTTTTTTTATGTTTATAGCAGTACGTATAAAGTACGTTGTTCGAAAAACCTGAAAGAGCGTCTCAGTCTTCATGAAAGCCTTGTTTCTCAGTGAAAAATGGACAGCAAAAATTGAACTTTGTTATGTCATTGCTGTATATCTTAGCTCGATTAAAAAAGCAAAAAAATCAGTCTTGTTTTGGCTCTTTTATGTAGACAAATTTGCCAAACGTAAACATCGCTAACACAAAACTCACTTCATACGAAACATGGCACCAAGATGTATATATTCAGAACTTCTACTAAAAGTCTTATAATATTTGTTCTAAATGTTGTTATTCGATATCTCATTTTGATCATCCGAAACGTTTACTCTACGAAGTGACGTCATTGAGATTACATCATTCGCTCAAAAGTTATCGGAATCAGAGTGTTTTTGGAAAGTCTTTTTATAAAGATTTTTAAACCTTTTGATTATGATATAAACGGCAATTGTGGATGTATTGACTTACTATTTTTCTAGTTTTGTTTATCGTTATTAAAATTGTTATACTTTTTATACTTAGGACGATGTTGAACGTTTTTTGGATATGTTTAACTTGGAATATTCTGAAGACGTGACATTATCAACAACTCATTTAATAACATGTGATAATTATAAACCTTATATTTGTCCATTATCTGTTAAAGTTATTAAAGCTATTGCTCATCACTGTTATATCGTTAGTTATCGTTGGATTCAAGAATGTTTGCAACAATCACGTCTTCTGACCTGTGAACCGTTTGAGATGCGTGGAGATGAATCTGAATCGTGGGTTGAACATAATGGAATGAAACGATCACGACTATATTTAGAAAAATATTCATTATTTAAAGATTTTACGTTCATTTTAAAATGTAATAGCTGCCAATATATTATGAGTCGTCTAGAATTAGAAAATATTATTCGACAATGTGGAGGAAAAATTGAACAAAAAATAACAAAACAAATATTAGGAAAATTAGCAGTAACAACTGTGTAAGTAGTCAAATTTGAAAGTTCTTGTCAATTATTTCATAAAACGAAATATTTATTTGTTGTATTTGTCTTGATGATGAGCTTCTCACTTATGTATTCATATCATACTTTGCATCCTTCTTCGACGTGGTATGAATTATTATCTCCTTGATGCGATATCGTTAATATTTCTGATGGATTATCTTGTTCTGTTTTTATCTGAATTTTCTCTCATTTTAGACAACAAAATCATCCACCGACAAATCATCGAATTGTTGTTCTATGTGAACATTCTTATTTGATTGGAAAACAACGTCTATATGAGAAACTAAAAAAATTGGGTATTCAATTTTTAGCACCTGAATGGATTATTGAGTCAATTACCGAATATCGATTAAAATCGTTCGTTAGTTATGAAGAAGAACCATAATTGTATTGATCTTTCTCGCACTGTATTTTTTAATGCTGTTGATCTCTCTGTTGTTCTTATTTAGTATTTGTGTATTGCATGATCGTTTCTATTACTCTCCTCTTTTCTTTCTCATTTCTAGCTAGAATGTTAAATATTTGTGTAAAAAGTGTATACTTTTTTTTTGCATACTCCACTATGTTTAGGCTTTGCGTGCAATAACTGCTTTTTTTCTCTGTCACGCGTTTCTTCTCTGTTTATTACTAACAAACAAGAAGTTATTATTTCTATATTAGAATTATTTATTTGTTGTTGTTTTTTTTGTTAAACTGTGATGGAATTTTCTATATGTTTGCTAGCATTTTTCGATGCATACAGATATAGACAATCGTAGGAATTTTTTAGAAAACATAGTATTGTTGTATTAACATTTTTCCTTCTACTGTTATTGTATGACCTTTTTGTAGATTATTTATTAGTATTATTCTGGATTATTATTCATTTTTGAAAGTTTTAGGAAATTTGTTATAGTTTTTCTTCATTTAACGTATGAGGACAATGTCATTGTTATTAATAGATTATGTCAAAGATCAATAAAAAAAAATTAGTATTTTATCTGTATCTCAATATGATAGGGTAACAATTACAAATATTCTTTCAATATTATCAGAGTACACAATGCAAGCTAATATAAAATTTATCTAGAACAGTGATCATCATTATCATTGTATCTTATGTTGTCTGATCGATTAAATTTGAATTGTGTGAAGCAATGGCTTACCTGAATTCTTCTAAAAATGATCAATTATTTGCATAAGACTATTATCATTTCTTGTAGAGAAATGGTGTTTATAGGAGAGATGTTTTATTAGAATAATTTTTGACATTCTTCCGATTTTTATATATAGTATAGCAAGTAATATGTGAGTGATTGATTACTTCTAAAGACTATTTAAATATGTAGAAGTCTACGGCCTTCATACAAATGTATCATCATAACCCGTAGTTTTCTTTTGCACAATTTAGTGCAATGGGAAAAATGCATAGTTGGAGAAGTGTAACGTATGAAGGTCGGATGATCGAATCCAGCAGAAGAACATCAAAAACTATCCTAATCATTTCTTGCATTTATTATGGATTTTTCATTTCTAACACAATAACATAAAAGATGAACAAAAAAAATGAATTTCTTCATCTGATTGATGATGTCAACGTTATGTACTGATAAGTTATTGTGTTTGCTTTATGTGCTGAAGAAGACTTTTAATAATTTCTTTTTACGTATTAGTACGTTAATATATTGTGTATATCTTGATCAAATATTATGATTTTGTTATACCTATTTTTTTTAGATTGATATGTCACGTCGGTCCAATAACAAATTTCTTTCTCAAAAATGTTGTGTAGAAATCTCAAAAAAACTAAAATTAGTAGTCATCCATGGGTAAAAATGATTTTTCAAATTGATCTTTCAAGTAGTTGGCAGCAGTACTCTTGCCGTAAACGCGTCTATTCAACTAAATGATCCATTCAAATGATTTCTTACTTTAGTTCAATGATACTATTGCCAAGAAATTCTGTTATCCACCTAAATTTTACATTGAAATTGCATGTTTGATTGCAGAACAAAAAGTACGTATATCGGTTTTTATTCATTTAGATCTATAATTATTGAGGATGCTGAAAATTACTTCTAGAGATTATGAGAATATAACTATTTACTTTAAGATAGAAACCAAAACCCGGCTCTGTACTGTCAAAACGATTCATCACTTGAGTCATCAGATGCATCAAATGATGCATCTGTCAATAATACTACTGACATTATTTCCGTTTCTAAGTTATCTTCTACTATGTGTTCTCAAATAACAACTCTAAATGCTTCTCAAAGAAAGTCTAAAAATGTTAAAAATCGTTTTTTATCTTATCAAGATGAGTCTAATTTAAGACGTTCTTCTCGATTTGCCAATAAACGGCCTATAACAAATAAACAAGACGATGATTTTACCCCTGACAAATAAACAAGACGATGTTACCCTTTGTATAGTTATTCAGTCATATTTGTTTTAACTTTATATCCTGTTAATCGTCTCTATTGTCTTGATAATGAAAATTACAATTTTCGAAACGTCGACTTTATTTTTATAAAAAAATTTTAATTTTAATTTTTATTAAATAAACATAAATCTAAAAACAGCTGCTGTTACTATTTTATCAATACTTAGATATGATCAACAATCGGTGAAAGTTTGGTCCAGATCAGACTTGTAGTTTTTCGAAATATAGTTCTGACAGAGGGTCCCTTAATATTCGTTTAAGATGAATAACCAGCTATTTGCAATTTAGTCTACCATTTGGACGGTTTTTCTGAGCAATTTGGTAAATCGATGATCTTTTAATGTAACGTTATAATGTTACTTTTGTCTATTTTAGATGATCAAGCACTAGGTGGTCATTATTTTAGTCTACAACATTCTCGTTTATCAATCGGCACTAAATTTTCTAAACTATTTTTAAATGATTCATTCTTGTCAAAATGTTCCGGTTATCAACTAATCTTGATCTCTGTTCAGTTTAGTCAATTGAATTGTTTCACAGGGTGGTCATATTTAAACCGAACTAAATGATGACATGATGAAATATTTATTGTCTTATGTGATCATGATTTTAACGTACACCAGAAAAAATTATCAAAATTGTTTACAGTATGGTATTAAACTTTTGGTAACTTTATTATTAAATTGATTATGAAATATAAAAATACAAAACAACGAAAATTATCAAATTAAATTGTAATTTGTAAACCGATCACTTTCGGCCATCTATAAATGAACTAATTTGTCTTTTTAAAAGTTTTTTTTTTATAGATTGTTAACTTAAATATTATTACTGTTTGACGTCTTTTCCCATCTATTGCAGATTTTTATGATAAATTTAATTTTTTTGCCATATTTTCTTTGTCAGATACTTTTGTATTCTATTTGAGATTATATATTTTTCTTCATTTCTGATTGTGTACCAGCAAAGTACATGTATTTTGTATGTCTTGTAAACGGATAATTTTTGTAGTATTAATAAAATAAAGGCCAATGTAGATAAAAGAGAACAGTAGATTTTTTTTAAGTATTTCGAAGTGATTTTACAATAAAAGCGAGAACAATATAGTTATTGTGAGTTCAGAGCTAACGATTGAGTTTAAATATCACAATGGACATTCTATGAATCAGCATTGCTTGATTACCATACAGCATAGTGTATAAACTATTCACTAACGTTAACTTTTCGATATGTTAAACAATTTGTAAATAATATTATTTGTGCAAACGTTGTGTTTATCACTCGTCAGTTGAGATCATTTATTGGGTCGAGAAACTATAAATTTTTAACAATATAAATTAAATCAGAAAAATCTTGTACATGCCTATTGGAACATTAGTTTTTAATGAAATTGTTGTATACATATTAAGTAAAACGTATGAAACAAGTAGTATGAATGCATAGGAATACTACTGATTTTCAATCGTCAATAGATCATTCAGTTTTACACTTTATGTAAAAAGAAAGTATAAAAATATATGATCTAACAGCAACTGAAAATCCACCATCTCTCATTACAGAATCTTATCTGGAGACAATCTTTAATACAGTGATAACTTTCAAAAAATACTGCACATTATGTGACTCGTTTCTGCATTGAAAAATGAATGAGAAGATTGGTGAGGAGAATAATTCTGTTTATATATATTTTTTGCGAATTATTTTTAATTTAGATTAAATATCTTTACTATGTAATTCTAACGGTTTTTAAGAATGTCCTATATCTTGAGTTTTAGATTATAATCAAAAATGAATTTAGAACATCTCGAACCGGTTCAATATGCTTATCCACAAATGTTAGATTCATGTCTCGATTGTAAATCTCATGCATTGGTCTGTTCATTCAATCGTTTGGGTACTTTATTAGCTGTTGGATGTCTTGATGGTAATTTGTACATATGGGATTTTGTGGCAAAAACGATATCAAAATCGATTTATGCACATTCTTATACAATTTATTCATTATCATGGTCAAAAAAGTCAGATTTTATTTTATCATGTTCAAGTGATTCATCAATCTGTTGTTGGTCAACTATTAGTGGTTATTGTTTATTTAAACTGATTACACAAACTTTATCTATACAAGTAGAATTTCATCCACAAAATTCTGATTTTATTCTAATTAGTTTTCTAAATAATTATTCAATCTTATTGAATAGACAAAAATATACAGGTGAAAAATTTACTGTTTAAAATCTCATGTTTTATGGATTTTTTTTTTAAATCTCTTTTGTCTTCTAGCCTTTCAAACGAGTCCTAATTATTCTGAAAAATCATTTTATTGTCAATTAGTTGATAAACGTATCTGTACATCGTCAGAATATGATCATACACTCGGTTGGATATCAACATTTAATTCAAGTGGTTCTCATATTCTTACTGGAAATGCACGTGGAAAATTGTTAATATTTGAAATTAATAAACAAAACGACGACGTGAAATTAGTGAGAAATGGACGAATAAGTGAAGCAACAAAGACATGTGGCATACGACAAATATCAGTATCAAAACGAAGTAAATGTGTGGCAATATTAACAATGGATAAAATTCGAATTTATTCTTGGACAAATCTTATCAATGGAGGCGAAGAAAATAATATTCTAAATGAAATGATCTTTGAATCAAAACAAATTTTGCATGATTCAGTGAATAAATCCAGATGGATGAGATGTTGTTGGTCAGGAGATGGTAGGTGGAAACTGTTGTTGCCGCTATGGACAAGAGAAATGTACGTCTTTGCTTGAAATCTCTCTTAGTTTGAAAAAAATTTCGTTGAGGATGATGGAATTTGTTAAGTTTTTAATAGTTGAACGAAATGATATCTTTTGATTATTTTTAGGTGAATATATTTGTGCGGCAAGTGTTCGTCAACATCATTTATTTGTTTGGGAAGCATTGACAGGTAGTCTAGTCAAAATGCTTGAAGATGATCGTGGTAAATGCATGGCCGATGTTGTTTGGCATCCATTTCGACCAATGATTGTATCAATATCAGATGGTAAATGGTATAGTTATTTGTTTTTCTCTAATTTATTATTTTTTTGTTTAGGTATATTGTATACGTTCTCGAGACCAGAATTTGAAGCATTTCCTCCACATTTTCATGAAATTGATGAAAATATTGTTTACAATGAACGAGAAGATGAATTTGATTTAAACGATGAAGATTTAAAAACATCGACATTTGTAACAGATGCAAAGCCATCATTGATGGTACCTTTACCATTAACAACAAAAACAAAACAACAAGAAAGAGGAATGATAACGAGACAGTTGGAGGATGAAAACGAGAAAACAATTGATATTATGTCTTTAGAACCATTGAGAGTACTTTGGTAAGTATGTTTTAAAAGCATCTCTAAAAATCTTGTACTATATTTGTTTTATTTATCGTGTTTTAGTGATGATGATTGCGATGGTAACAATGAAAATAATCATTCATCAATTGTTTGGCAAGAAGATATTGTATGGGTACCTACGGGACCTGTTAGTGACGATGAAAATCAATTCGATATGGATAACAATAATAACATCCAAGATACTATTCCTCAACATAAAACAAAATCAAAAAAATCTTTAACCACAAATGATAAACAAGCAAAAAAAGCATCAAAACGAAAAAAAAATTTATAATTAATAATTTATTCTAAACAAGTGTTGATTATAAAGGATTTAATTTAGAATGATAAACTTGTTGAGTATTTGGTGTATATTTTGACCATTTTTCGAAGATTTGTTTATTTTTTATGTTAAAGTAACATAAAACTTCTATATGTTCCCAGTTATATGTGATCTAAATATATCTATAACAATTTACTAAGCAATTTTGCTTCTGTAAAACAGGAAATATGTATGAGCTAGTTTAGCATAAGATATTCGGTAAAATTTTGTATCGAAGAGTCAATAGCCCGTAGCTTTTATTGAGATAATTTTTGTTATTTTTTTTCTGAACTCGATGTACATCAATTATACTAGTATTTCTGTTAGCATGTATGTGTGTATTAGTGTTGTTTGCTATTTTTTTAATTAGAGAAAATGATGAAACGAATGATTTTGATTCTAGTCAAAATACTGAACAATTCAGTTGAGTCATGAAAAGTAAATAGTATTAGTAGATTAGTCAGTAGAAAAGACTGTAAGATAGTTGTATATCTGACAAAACAAAATTCTCTTCTTTTCTTTTATTTTTCTTTTGTTTCATTTGATTTCGATCATTTTTCTTTTTTTGTTGTATTTTGTTATATATATATATATATGTCTTTCTTAGAAATATTTTGTTTCATTTTTTTTTGTTAGAGAATCAAAATAAAAATTGAACAAGTTTGATTGAAGGCCTCACTGTCAGAAATAGAGATTTTCCATGTCAGAATCAAAAAGGATTCCAGTGATGCTAGTTTGTATTCCAAACGTTTCTGATTAAATTTTGCCATCTGCTGACTTTGAGCGATGGTTTGATCAAAAGTTACCACAATTTTACTAAAAGCTATACAATATACCATACACTAGCACCACGATACTTCCAAATCATTTTTATCCGTTAGAGCTGTTTGTATATCCCAAAGTCTCGGTTCAGATAGAGAATGGAGAGCCTAAGTTGGTTTCATCAAGAAGCTGACACATTCGGTTAGTGGTTGATAAAGCCCGAGGTTTGAATTTTTCTGTAGTCTTCATCAACGAGAAGGATTTGACAGAATTTAGCTTCTGATGACTGCCGAAAATGAGTAACGCAGATATTCAATGAAAATGAGATACTGTTAATCTTTAGCTTCCTTTTGAAACTAAGTCGAGCCCTTTAGCATCTACCTGGATGAAAGATGTTGGGAAATATGAAGTATTCCCAAACATTTTTGACTACTGTTTTGGCTACATCTCGCGAATGGATAAAGACTGAATTCAAAAAAATCTGTCACCAGTGTTCCATTCACTGAAGATTTTGTCAAGATCCAACATGTGGTCGCCGAGCTAGATTTCTATTAGTAGATTTTAAGTATGAGCAGGTGATGGTTTATGTCAGTATGTTCTACTGTTTTATCCAATAAAAAATTTGTCTACGTTCGTGTCACTCAACAAAATCAATATCGAATAAATTCCAAGACTCGAATGGAAACGATTTGGTTCAAATTATTGTATAACTTTGTTCCCATTGGTGTTATGAGAGAATAGGTGAAAGTTTGAATTATTCAAAATACGATTCTTGAACTCCAAAGAGTGAATGCAATTATGAACCATCCTATCGATGGTTATATATGTTGTGCTCATGGCACAATTTTCCAGCAATGTTGAACCGTTTGATTTAATGTAAAGATCCACCTTCAGACAGACGCATATCTCTCATTGAATTGGCTCTATTATTGCTATTCACTGCCGGATTGCCTAGGAAAATTCTTCTTCCTTTCTTTCTTCCCATACCGTTTTTCTCGTTCGAGTTAGCTGAGTTACTCGTTCTAGATTATAGCTGATCGTATAGATTCAGGAAAACGACCAGTCGAATGTACAACACTTGTCGATGACACATCTGAAGTTAATTTTTCTATGTATACTTTAGTTCACCTATAATTAGTCCTGGAAGATGAGCATATCTTTTTGAAGAACTTTGCCGCTTTCTGTATGAGATAATTAATCGCTACGTGATACCTGACAGTGTATATGTTCTATACTATCTCTACTACTATAGCGCTTGATACGATAAAAGCTATAGTATAATATATCACACGATAAATGAATCAACTGATATATCAATGTCAATAATATGCCGTAGAAGATACGTAGACAGTTATGAGTTTTGGGATCTTCTAATTTCGTCTGTTTACCATTCCACTCAGTCGACTTTTCAATCTTCCCGCGGAGCAGTTGACTCTCTAGTTTACATCAAGATAATGTGTGCAATTTCATTTTAAAAAATAAAAACAAAGAACAAACTAGAGAGTCAACTACTCTTCGGGAAGATTAGAAAGTCGACTGAGTGAAACGGTAAACAGATGAAATTAGAAGATCCAGAAACTCATAACAGTTAGACTATTTTTCAAGAAGAATGTACATTGCTATATCAGCTGATTTATTATCGTGTCATATATTCTACTATAGTATAGTTTTCATCATATCCAGCACTATAGTACATATTCACTATGAAACGAATCACGATGATTAATTATCTCATAGGAAAAAACGGTAAAGTTGTCTTAAAAATATACTCATTTTGTGACACTAATTATAGGATAACTAAAGCAAATATCCGAAAACTAATTTCAGATGTGTCACTACGACTTCCCTACTTTCGAATCATCTTTTCCCGAAATCTGTACGATCAGAGAGATAACCGATAACGAGTGGCTAACTCAAACGAGAAAGAAGAGTCTTGAAGAAAAGAAAGAATATTTTTGCTAGGCAACGCTCGGAGTGAAAAGCAATGTTTTCTAAGTATTTATAATTAGTGAGTAAACATATGAGAATTTAATTTATCCCCCATGCAATGTGTGAATATATGTTCGCCGCCTCTAGATGCTCATTATGTATAGTTTATACATTGAACGTTCTACTCGGTTATCTATCATACTATTACAAAAAGTTGTATACTCCATGAGTCACAAATATACGAGAGTAGAGAATATAGAATCGCGACACGTGTGGTAATAAGAGATTTCACGATAAATAAGAGATATATGATATGAGATACAGTATTCAAAAAAATGAAACGAAAAGCAGCAGTTTAAGAGATGACGATAATACATACACAGAATAGAAAAGCTGTATGTCTTATATTCGACCATAAGAAGATTAGAAAACTAATATATTATTGAAGAAAGGTTCGTTGTCAAGTTTATCCTTATCAAAATTGATTTTAATCTATTCCGACTCTTTTAATTTTGCTGCAAATTTAATAGCTGACGCCAAGGTCTCCGGTGTAATTGATTCCTGTTCTTCACCGGTAAATTTTGTTGTAGCTCTTAAAGCTGCTGCAAGTGCGCCTGTTATTTCCGCATTTTCTTGATCATTACTCGGTGATGTTGAAACTTTTGAAGCGAATTTCATTGCTGTTGCTAATGATTCAGGAGTAACATGCTGATCACTCTCTTTCTCTTGATTATTTACTGCTGATTTAGAATGATCCTCGGTTGACGGTTTTGCGGCAAGTTTGAGAGCAGCTGCCAGTATTTCCGGTGTCACTTTTTGTTCATGTTGTTTACTAAGCGCGGCTAGTTTAATGGCGGTTGCCAATGTTTCTGGTGTTACAGCTTGTTTATTATCTGAACTATCGTTTTGTTGCGCCATAATAATAATCAAGATAATGTATTCTGTTTACTGGAAGAAATAGTTATAATTTTTAATAAAAGAGTATATTTTTTTCTGAAACGAACACTAAATGACGTTTAAAAAAAGTTACATATCTTGAAAATCAGAATAGGTAACCAAGTCGTTCATAGCGTTCTTTTTTTCTCAAAGAAAAAAAACAAAAAAGAAAAGAATTCTTTTTCATTCTTTCGTGGAAACGCACACTATGTTATTAAACAAAATAAAAAACGATAATTTGAGTAATATGAACGGTGTAAATATGATTTCATTGCACATTTCTGCTCTTTTCTAATCTTGCTGTATTCTATGCTGATGGATAAAAAATTTAATTTTAATATATATAATACATACAATAACTCTGAATAAGTATAACTATTATACTGTGAAACTAAAAATTTAAACTTAATTATGCACTTGAGAAGTAATATGTACGAAAAATGGAATTGAGTCGCATAAAAGAAATTGAAAATATGCACATTGCAAAGAGTATGACAAGTTTTCTGTTTTCATCAAGATCGCCATCTCAGTTGTGACTTAGTAAACATTTTCTTCATTTCAAGCATGGATGAAAAACAACCAGATTAAAAAAACCAGAAACGTTGGTTATTGTCACACGGTATTTCTGTTATAAGATCGGATATGCTTGATAAACTCTGTAGTATTCGTTAAAAATAATCAAGTTTTAGAGAGAGTAGTGATCTAGTAGAAATGTTATGAGAGCTTCAGGAATAGTAAGATCATTTTTTTTAAAGCATAAATAAAACTGTACATGAAAGACTATACAGTTCATGTTTTTTATTACAGAAGTTACAGATAGCAAATTCGAAGCTTCTCAGAAGAGGTACAAATCCATATTTTACAATGTATCTCTTTTAATCGATTAAGAAATATCTCTTTTGAGAAACGAATATTTTGGCAAGAAATTGCGTTCTTTATAAACATGGAATCTCTCATTTCTATATTCCAAATAAAAGTCAAATTAAACATGAGGTAGAAGCAGTCGAGATTATCTTAAGCGGTAATTAGTATTTCCGATGTTGATGTCGGAAAAGATTTTCTTTGAACACTATGGCAGAAGCGCTCCTTTTGAGTTGGCTTTCTTATAAAATCCATGATAATTTTTTGAAGAGTAAGGCAAAATTACTTTGAACAGTGTTATTTATATACATTTCGAAACAATAAAATTTGAACTGTATAGCACTCAGCCTTTTATGTAGAGCCCTGCGGGATTGAGCTTTTCGTCCCGATCCCAATCCCGTCCCGTAGGATTGAAACCCGGTCCCGATCCCGAAAAATTCTTTTCGCCAATCCCAATCCCGATCTCGTCCCGTAGGCATAATTACAATCCCGTTAAATCCCGAAATTTTGTTTCGCTAAAATACAAACAGCCGAATACATGAACTCAACCACAACTATTAATGAAGAAGGAAGGGAAGATTTTTTAGACTATTGGAGGAAACATCAACAAGCATATCCAATGATATCATCTATTGCTCGAGAAATTCTCGCTATTCCTGCATCAAATACAGAAGTAGAACGACCGTTCTCGTCTACCCAAAACACTGTCTCTGATCGTCGTACCAGTTTAGGTGCAGAAAAAATTAATAAACTAATGTTTCTCCAAAAGAATTTGTGGACATTGAAGGAAATGGAGAAAAACGAGACAGTTGAATCAACTGTGTTGATACACCTGCGTCAAAACGAAAACCACTAGATGAAAATGAACAGCTATTTGTAACAATAAAAAAATCTAAAATTCAAATTGAAAGTGATGATATAGATGACGATTGAATTGAAAAGAAAATTAGGCTTTCCCCGTCTGTCTTTCTCTCTGTACATCAGTGTTTAGCCTGTTGAACATACATTTTCTTTTTGATTTTCACACTGGCATGTAGGCTTTCAAAGAGATATTGTTTTTATTTATGTTGTACAACGATGTATTGAATGTATGAAAAAACGACCCCTTGTTTCGCATTTTTTTGAATCGGGATGAGTTTTTTCTGTAGGTTTTCGACTATCATTCGGTGTGTCTTGGAAAGCTCTACAATATCTGTTAATAGGACACTTAACGAAGCTTGGCAGCGGCCGTGATGAATCAAATACTAGATTTTTTCATAGGTCGCCGCTATGCTACTCGAACTGTCGGTCACTTTTCTGTATGAAACTAAAGAGGATCTCTAATCATTCATACATCATTCGGTGCGCCTTGCAAGTCTCTGCAAGATATGTTAATAGGAAACTTAACGAAGCCTGACAGCCGTGTTTAGGTATTAAATACTGCGCAGCTTTAACCTCGAATGGCTCCAAAAAGTGCTCGCCACTAGGGCTGTGACAGTTACCAGTTACCGTTACCATCGTTCCCCGTTACTAACGGTAACTATAATTGACATAAAACTAATAATAACTAATAATATCGTTCCTCTATAGTAGAGGTAATGGTAATTGACATACAGTAAGAAACCCTTTACCCTCCAGTAACGAGCGCCGATGCTTATTAATTTTATATCAGTTACAGTTACCTCTAGTAACGGAGAACGCTGGTAACGGTAACTGGTAACTGTCGCAGCCTTACTCGCCACCTTTATTTTTGATTTTTCTCGTGGACCATACAAGCTAGAACAAATCTGAAAAAAGATGAACAGCTGATAGAATTCGGAATTTGCTGTGCTGTTTAAAAGGGTTCTATCATAACTCTTTAAACCAGGGTCTCCGAAAATCAAAATCTCAGAAAACCAACACCCAGAGTTCAATCTAAAAATTCATTGCAAAAGCTCCATTGTGTAGAGCAAACATTTCTGAAGAAAATGAGACGTCTCCGAGCTCTTTACAGCACGTTTTAGTGAATCAG
>CAJNOQ010001289.1:0-33537 GCA_905250885.1 Didymodactylos carnosus
TCCACCCTCATCCTCACTACTTCACCCTCAGTTATGCACGTTTATCCTTTTACACTTTAACACTTTAACATATAAGAATCCGCGGCGACGGCGATTTCCGGATGATGCCAGTTTAACAAATTGAAACTGAAATTCAGAAGCTGCAATGCGTTCTCAGACCTGCGTGAACAGCCATAATGCACATAAACTAGTTAAATTTTCTTTCATGTACATGAATTCAGAAAGTTTAATACGCTGAAAAATGATCTCTAAGATACTATTTATGAATATTCATCACGAAAGCAGGTAATGCATAAAAACCATGATCTATTAAAGAAATATGGTGCAGAAGATAGACCACCAATTTGGATGCTTGCGGCGATAGACGTACCACCTGTTCAAAAACTTCCTTTTTATACGCAAAACAGATCTAAGTTACAAAATTCAAATTTATGTGGAAACATTTAGCAGCAGTAGTAGCTACGTTAAGTCAGATAGTAGGAAAAGATGATGATGGCTCACTAACAGCAGAGGGGTATACATTACAATTAATTGATAAAACAACAATATATGAATAAATGTGATGGAAAATGTATTAAAGCATGCACATTTTCTTTAAAAGAAATTGAATATCGATCATTAACATTAGATAAATTTGGCATATATTTCGATTCGACAAAATGAACTACTGCTCACTCAATGAGCGTATTTGATTTTGAATTATGTATGATGACAATAAATTACTTGATAGCAAATTGTTGCTATTCTGTTGTAATTCAATACGTTTCAAAAAAAAGATACAAATAAATCAAAGTACAAAAAAATAGAAAATGCAGTTTTAAACAAAAATTTATTACAAGAACAATTACCGCAATTTTGGTCAACAATTGGAACAATAGCTAGTTTACTTGACATTACAAAACGTTTATCAGAATATTGTGTTTATGGCTTAGCTGAATAGTGCAAGTTTTAACAAACACTGATTACATTACTATTATATGCTAAGGAATGCGAAAAATCATTTAGTGCATTAACAAGAATCAAAACACAGTTGCGTAATAGACTTAGAACTGATGCACTTGAAACAACAGTTAAATATGCAATAATGAACCCGTATATGAACAATGATGATATTGACTATATTATTTCAAATTTTTATGCTAATCATACAAGAGCAAAATCTTGAAATGTTAAAACATTTGTTAATGATAGTATTGAATGTATTCTAATTTTGTCGGGTTAAATGGCTCTTTTTTTTTTCTGACTTGTGTAACGTTATGTTCATACATATTTTTTGTATGTTTGTGCAGAAGTAAAACGTTTTGTAAAATGGGACCGAAAAGCTCACAGTTTGTGGCAATTAACGTATAAGCTCATAATATTATAATCAAAATTCCGTGTCAGATTTTTCCAATATTAGACATGGCACATCTCAGAAATGCCATGTGGCTTTCATATAGCAGAAATGGGAAGTGTTGGGGGGTAATCTTATGTTGAAGGGGATACTCGGGACTATCTATTGATTGATTCAAACAAACGTGTCTCTACCTGAACTTATGAAGATTCACAATGTTTTTCCAGGACTCTTGAAACTGTATCCTTCTAGTAAGCAAAATAGAATTATATCTACCCAGTTGAGTATCGAGGACAAAGAATCTCTTGCCATCAACATTCAGAATCCATTCGAAATACATCTACCATCACTTTTTTTCTAATGAATAGTAACCGTTTTTTACATTTCTCTGTAGGCTCTAACACATTAATTACTAACAACTCGTCCGATGAGTGGAAACTCATAAGAAACAGACATACTTTTGAATTCGATAGCATCGACCGGTGTCACTGGTATCAAAAATAATTACATCGATTCAGAGCAAGCATCCTATGAAGAGATAGCCGGTATCGTATCAAACAAAGATAATCAAGAAATGCCATGCTTAATATTTCGCACTGCTTTGATCGGGATTGTATGTGTCGGAATGGTAGCCAGCTTTAACCAATATTTTGTTTATCGTTCACTAACCTATCAATTTCCAATACTTATTCTATTATTAATAGTCTATCCAATAGGCCACTGTCTGGCGTGGGGTCTTCCGACTAGGCGTTTCAAATATTCAAGTGGAGCTTTTCATTGAACCCCAGCTCGTTTGCGATAAAGGAGCACGCACTTATTTATGTCATAATTCTCGTGGTCAACTCGCGTGCCAGTGCAACGGACATTATTTTGATTAATAACGTTTATTTACAGACAAAGACAAAGCTAATTTTGGACATTCTATTTATCATCTCCACACAAGTGATGGGATATGGAGTGGCAGGTAAGAAGACTGGTTATCCACACCCAGTGGGTATCTAGATAGACATTAAGCAAAAGATCGAAAGTGCATGTTTATTGACTAGGAGACAGTAAAATATATAATATATAAATAAATATTCGGAATGGCTATTGGCACTCCAAGGGAGTGTCAAATAAGGAGTTAAAGTGGTGTCCAGCATGAATGTCACTAATAGTGACATCCATGCTGGACACCACTTTAACTGCAAAATTCATCAAATAACATTTTGCTACTCAGTTTTCAATGCTGAATCAGAAAAAAATAGTTTGATAAATTCGCATCGTCAAATAAGACGGAAATTCCATTTGTTCCAAAATCAGAGGATTTTTCGATTTTTCGACATGAAAGAATTACTTCGAACAAATAAGATATATATATATATATATTCGTGCACAGCTCGAAACGCTCTATCGAATGGTGTATTACACGTCCGAAAAACGTTTTCCTCGAAGTGCGTATTATTTCCACCTTAGAAATCCTATCAAGTTCTTCTCTAAAACCTCCCTTCACCGGTGGTTCCTTTTAATACATTACATTTTATGTAGATAGTAGCCATGTTTATTACTTATGATTGATGAGGTATTAATGGTTGTACGTAAGAAGGTTCAATTTCTTAATATAGGTATGAAGAGAGAGACAAATTCTCTCGTTGTTTATTCTCCTATAGCTGCTAACTGTATCATTAGATTACCAACTTGATGTTTAGCTTTTCTCATTTTACAAACAAGAATACTGAACTAGCCAGCAGATCCAGAAGAACTAATGAAATTGTAGAACTAGTGAAGAACTAGAGAAATTCCAATAGATCAACTTTTAAAAAGTTATAATAATATCAGCGAAAGAGTTAAAGCATCTGAAGACATTCTTCTAGAATACATAAATGCTTATGTGCCGCATAAGATGATAATCATCGAGCCACAAGATAAGGTTTGGTTTGACGAATGTCATTTAGAATTATACAAGGAAGCAGTGAAAAAGTTTACAGAAGCGTGTGTATCCACGAAAGAAAAATATTTTTGAAGAATAAATGAGAAAGTCTCTGCTTCCTCGAAGAACTGATGGGGTTTAGTTAAAAACACTTTGGGCAGAGAACGCACAACTTCTATTCCAGCGTTGAGGAACACTACTAATCATACCGTAGTCGGCACACAAGAGAAAGCTGAAATGCTAAACAGCTATTTCGCAGAAGTTTCTACATGGACAAGTCCCACTGTCGATCCAAAAATTGCAGACAGTTTACCGGAATCTTCTGCAAAGATCGATAAGTTCAAGGAAGAGCAGCCTAATGTTGACACAATTTTGCGAAAACTTGATCGCAGTCGGGCATGTGCTCCCGGAATAACTAATCGCATGCTAAAAAATATGATTCCTTCCATTGTAAAATCAGTCACGAAGTTAGTTCATGAGTCGCTTGAGTCCGCAGTCTTTACTGAATACTGGAAAAATGGTTTTGTATGTCCAATTTATAAGAATGAAGATTCTCTTTTCTTTTACTGAGATGTACAGACATATGTCGTATACTAATCGTACAGCCACATTGTTTTCTGTGCTTTAATGTATTGTACTTCATCAGATCGTAAGAATATTCTTATCAAACAAAAGAAACAGATGCAAAATCAAAATTTATTACCATCAAGCTCAACTGATTTAGAGTTTAAACTTACCACTATTATAACAAATATTTTGAACAATTCCACTTTTATAAAATCCATAGTCGAGCAAGTCGAAGAGCATCCAACACAAATTCAAGAAGCAGTTGCAAAGCATACAGAAAAATAACTGAAATACACCTGAAATCCAATGACATTGAACAGTATGATCGAAGACTAAATATACTTGTACATGAAATACCTGAGAAAGATGGTGAAATAATAAACGATTTAATTGTTGATATGTGCGTTTCCATTCATGTCAATATTAAACCAACAGGTATTAGCACTTCTCACCGATTAGGAAACAAATGTGTTAGTAAGAATCGATCAATAATTTGTCCTTTGTTACGCTATGATACGAGAAAATAATTATTTTCTAATAAAAAGAAATTAAAGTAAAGTGAGAATTATAGACAAGTCAATATTGTTGAAGACTTGACAAATTGCAATCTTCAATTGTTCAAGCGTGCTCGTTTGACATTAATTAAAAATAATGTCTATACATTGAATGGACGTATATGGTATTCAACAGCGTCTGGGAGAATCATTATTCGATCTGATTTTGATATTGAACAAGCAAAACGGCAAGATTAAAATGAACTAGTGGTTTTTAAGCTTAAACTCAGTTACGCTCACCTTTACCGCAATTTATTAATGATTTTTTTATGAAATATATACTTGGTCCAATGCACTGCTGTATTACATGTACGTTGAGTTTGTATCTGTTTATAATTAATGAATTTTATTGGATTTCATGTGCGTTTGAGCAAAATCATTTTTATGATCTTTCCTAACCAAAACATTAATCATCGGTATGCAACAAGTACTTTTATGTTTTTAAAATATCTCAAAGTATAATCAACGATAAAGGTATTGTTATTTCCAATAACTTGTACAATAATACCAACAGACTGCCCAGGTGGAATTTTTGGGTCAAAAAAACGCGCTAATGTGCATTAATTTTTAACGCGTTAAGCGGGGCAATTCTTGCACCAATTGATGCATCAAAGCGCGTTGTCCTCTAACGCGTTTCTTTGCTTCAAATAGTCATGCGCTAAAACGTGCTAAGAATGGACGCGTTTTGATGCATCAATTGGTGCAAGAATTGCCCCGTTTAACGCGTTTACTTTTATCGCGTTTAAACGCACGTCTATTGCAAGCAGGGAAACGCATTTGTTGCATCTGATCTTTGTACATCGAAGTCATACCAAAAAGAGCGTACAGATTAGCAAAATTCATATTAAATCATCAGCTAATTCTCACTGGTGCTGTCCATAAAAGACTTACGGCACAAGCGAATAAGAATCGAATACATCTTCCTTCTAGGCTTGCTCTCGCGCTATTTATTTTTATTTATTTAATTGATCGAATTGACACATACCTAACTAAAAGGCTTGTTTCGATCTGAGCATAACAAAAGATTTGTCGGCTCAAAAACAATAGTGCTGATAAAATGGAAATAAATCTTTACTACCAAAATTCGATTTCTTGTTTCTATCTTCTTACAGAAAGAAGAGAACAAGCTTTTTTAAACCACAAAAAATCTACGACGATTCACACAGAGTTGGGAAACGAAATGATATAAAACTGTTTAGTTTTGCTTCATTATAGAAAGCCAATTTCTCAATAATTGCATTAGGTTTAATAAAAACCATCGTATTTGTTCTGGTTCCATACAGTACATTAGGACAACTAATCATCTTTTTTGCAACAGTTAGTTGCAAAATTTTTGTTCTCAAAGTTTGTTGCACTTCGTACAACACGACATTTTTCACCTGGATAATGTTGCGAATAAAACCAACTAAACACTTGTTTCTCAAATTATATAATATACATGAACCATCATATAGTTTGCAGTCGGAGAATGCCATTGTAGTAAATCTGACTGTTCCTATGTACGATGTAGAAAAGAAATCGATATTTGTCGTTCGAATAGTAGAAGATATACGATCGATTTCAATTGAACTACGTTTCATCATTCCATTAAGCTTGATTAAATCGTTTTTCGAAGAATTTGCATAAGACGAAACATAGATTCTTTTGATGGATTGGACAATGTCTAGATACTGCTTCATTTCGGGAGTGATAATGTCGTCTGATGCCAATAGAAAATTTGCAGCTCTTAACGTGTTAAGATTATTTTTAATTTCTGCTTCATGATATATAGTACCATGTACAGTGGACACCATTTGACCTAAATGAAAAATTCCGTGCCAAAAGTAAAAAATCGCAAGTAGATTACAATTGCGCTGTGCACAAGTTGTGATGTCGACAGACTTTCACTCTACCATCAGCAAATGTCGCATGTCTATCTAGATAATTCAACTTCATCCCATCATTCACAAAACTGAGTAATTGTGAAGGAAGCGCATTTTTGTAAAACACTTACCAAGATCATCTTCGAAATTAAATGTTGAATAATTGGAAACTTGACCATAATCACACACTGACTGATATAAATGTTTTAAAGTTTGTATATTTTGAACATTATGATGTTTCGTGTACAGTTCTGGAAAACGGTAGAGAAATTCATTTGTCTAGAATGCCAGATCTTCAATTTGTACTTGATTATGATTTCTCGACTCCGCGATATGTGCCCTGATCACCAACAACATAAAATGATCATAATATTGTTTTTTCAACACATGAGAAAATGCATTGAAACCGAAAAGTAGAAGTAGCCGAAGTTCACTAGCTTTGTATCGATTATATTCATTGAATGATCGAGGAATACGTGACGTTGTAGATGGATAACGGTACTTTCGAAGAATGACTGTAACGATGTTAATCTGAGAACGGCATGACCAGTCTTCATTACGATACGCAGAATCGAACCAAAGGCACAATAATCTTTCCTATAAAAAGTAAAGAGAAAAGATTGCAGATTAGAATAGAAAACTTCGAGTGTAATTCGCTAAAAAGATTGTTACACTGCTATAATTTTGCATGATAGTCCGACTACACTTTTTCGTAGAGTGAAAACAGTTTGCATGAAGCGATTGCTTACGAAAATTCCTCTGTATAAGAAGAAAGAATCGAAGACAAATGAACGTCAACCAACGCATTAGAACGCGTTAGTATATGATGCATTTTAATGCTTTTCCGATTTGCTAACGCTGTGTGAAACGCGTTACATCTTGACGCGTTTGAAAGCTTTTCCTCTGCAATGCTTCTAGACGCGTTAACAATCAACGCGTTTCACTGTTTCCATTTTTAACGCAGCAAAACGCGTTAATATAAGCAGCTTTTAAACGCGCTTTTACTATGCTAATGCATCGAAACGCGTTGGTACTTGCCGCGTTTTAATGCATCTCAGACTTGTTAACGCTTCAAAATGCGTTAGTTTTCTAAAAAAACGCGTCGTAACGCGTGATGTGAGCAAACGAACGCGTTTAGACGTGCGTTAACTCAAAAAAACTATCACCTGGGTGTATAACTTCAGTTCTATAGCGTAAACCTATTGAAAAGACAGGCAAAATCCTTTTTAATTATGAATAAGTTAAGTTTTTAAAACTTTTAGAAGTTTGTAATAACTAATAATAATACAAAACCTTTTGATCGAAGAAAACGATAGCAGTAATTGCATCGAACGAGAAGAGCATCTATAACATACTTATGTCGAAAGCAAGGACTCCAATCAAAAATGTTTTTTGAAAAAACTCCCCGAGATGGCCAAAGGCTCACAATTTTCACTGGAACGTTTCTGATCTGAAAATCAAAGTTAAATGTACCATTCGACGCAGAATTTATGTAGATACTGAATGTGATCTAATTTTTGACTGTGTACCTGTAGCATTTTTCACAGTATCTGAGCAAAAGCGGTTTGCAGTCGAGGAAAAATGGGTTTTGGTTCCTTCGGGAAATATATTGCAAAAACTCGTTTAAAGTATCATGCTGTTTTCTCAAAAGGATGTTTCACATCCTGGAAAACTTCAGTGAAATTAAAAAAAGATTTTCTAACGAATAACTGTCATCTATCAGTTTTTAATTTTTTTTATAGATACTGATCCCCATCGAAAATAACTTAAGTGGTAGAACTGGACTTAGATACGAAGATGAAACGTACATATTTTCGAGTGTATCTGTTATCACTCCCGACGGTGCCAACAAGACCAAACCGACCGAAGCGAGGTGTGAGCTTTATCTTGGATTCAAAGTCATGAAAAATTATTCGCAGATATAAGTTCCTAAAGTCAAGGAACCGAGCGAGTGCAGACGAGCATTACCTTGTTCACGATATCCGGTGCAAAGTTCCGGTCATACTACAGCTAAATATCCGAGAATGATCGACTATACAGAATCTGGTATTCCAATTTGGTGGTATCTAAATGTCATGCTATAATAAAATAAATGTTGCCATGAGATTCAGTGTACTTAAAAAGCTATAGGCCAAGTGAAATTCCCAGGGGGAAAGTTTAGCCGACAGGTCATCTTAGAATGCATACAGTTCCCGAACGATGATAGATGGAGGTCTGGGACTTGTGCCAGTACACCTTTACGAAATAAAGAAGTACAAATGAACACTTTACACATCGAACGGGAAGGGCGGGTAAGCTAGACAATTTTCACCGAAAATATTGAGGTTTTAATGGTTATACGTTCTATGTTTTCTTTCAAAAGAATTAGAATTTCTTTTGAACCATCAGTTGAGAGCTTTAAATGGTGCAACCTTTTGTCACTAAAGAAATATGTATTTTCATTTGCACTACCCGAGCGCATAGTTTTATACATAGTTGTGTTCACGTGTTTTTTCCTTCTCTCCTAATATAGTTTACAGTCCATAGTCTATTTCTTTGTCTTCTTATCTATATTTGTTATCGTCGACCATTCCTTATCTCTGGTTATCTTTTATCATATTCTGGGCCCCTTTTTCCTTTGTGTGATTCACACCCGTCTTGTCTTTGTCTGTATTTTCTTTTATGTAATATACATATTCAAATGTACAGTCATTTTTTATTCAGAGGAGAAGTTAGTAGTAGTCAGAATGTAGTGGTGATTATTATTGTATCTCAGATTGTATTCTTGATCTGTTCTTCGTTTCGTACTCTACTTTTCCTTGTGTTTTATTAATATTATTATTTTCTTAGATATATTCATTATAAAGTGATAACAGTGTAACAACTGGTGAGTACATTGCGCCTTCTTGTCGTTGTTGGGAGCTGAAGGAATTTAGCATGAGAAGTCAGTGATCAAAGAACGAAAGGTTAGCAAAACCACGTTACACTTAAAGTACGTTTTAATAATCTTTCAGCCTTTTTGCAACGTTGATCAGGACATACGAGTCGTATTACAACCCATAAGATAAGAAATTATACAGTTTGTATTCAGTTTAAGTTTGCTTGATCTTTTATCATGTGAACTGAGAATATCTATGAAAATGAGCTTCTTGAAAACAGTCAAGTATTTTAGGTTGCGAAAGAAATGTGTTTTCTAGAGTCTTACTAAAATTCTTTGAAAAAGCTCTAGGAGTCTGGAATATTCAATTTCTCACCGTAGGCGTCTTTTAAACACAATCACTGAGCTGCGAAAAACAAACATTGTGTAAAAGTTAAAAGGAATCAGATGTCACGATCTAAGAGAAAATTCAGAGTATTTTTTAAACGTCCAGGAAAGCCAGTAAACTCATTTTAAGATTATCATGGATGTTACAAGCTGCGGGACATTTGAACCATTGGTGACTAGAAATCACAGGCTTTAATCGTTGATAATTAATAGTTTCTCAATTCTCAGTCTCGTTTCTTCTCCCATTGTTGTGTACTTGGAGTTCAGTCCAAGTAGGGGAGGTACACAGAAGAGTTGAAGAAGAATATGTTAAGAGAGAACGAATGAATGAGTTAAACACAAAGGATTGTAAGGGTAAAGTCCCCAGCGTCTGCCGCATACGCTTTTTAACACATCGGGCCTCTTTCGGGCACGTAGGCACACGACATCCACATGAAGAGAGCGAGATACATTGACTGAAAATAAAAGCTAGATATTTTAAACTTTTAACGTGCTCTAACACATGGTTATCGATCACCAAATTCAATTTTACGTTTCTGTCTGGTGGACAATTCATACAGTTTTAGCATAACTTATTTAAAGACGCCAATGTTTACAATATGCACAAAGTTTATCGCAAAAAAGTTGTAACCCCCCCTTGTACACTATTTAAACATGCGTCCTTGTAGCGTCCCGTACAGCCGTTGTACAGTTTTGATGATACATCTTCGAAATCAATGCATCAATGTCAATCAAGTCCTGCCGTAGGTTGATTTGGGTTAAAAAGATGTTTCAGTTAGTTGAATGAGGTTCAAAATTTGGTCAACTGTACATCGATATTTACGAAAACTGCTTTGTTCTATCGGAATTATTTTATCGTGTGTTAACCATTGACTCGATCCTAGTGCAATTAAACGTTCGAAGAGTTTATATAAGGCACATTGGGTGGTAACTATTTGGATCTGGTTTGATTTTATCTTGTTTAAATGGCATCCTACCCTTTTGACTTTTCCAAATGTCAGGAAATGTGCCAAACACCGGAGAGAATTGAAATGATAACAAATGATGGGTAGGTATAATATCTTCGTGGTTTGAATATAAAACAGGCTTTATATTTTTATACAAAACCACTTTATTTCTTTGTAAATAAGGTTATTTTTCAAGAAGTTTATATTGTATTAATTAGGGCATACCAAAAGCACGGGCAGTGACACTTTAATACGAGGGGGCGAATTAAATGGGGAAGGATAGAATTAAATTGGCAGAATGAGTTAGTTCTCATCGTTATCACGATGATTACCATGAGAATATTTACTCTTTGTAATTCAACAAAAGAAATTGAAGGTGCTCAGTTGGCACTGAAGTGTCGTGGAATTGGTGAAAAATGGATTGATCTAATTTGCACAAGTATTCAAACAGTACCATCCTCATGTTTTGCTGAAGTAGAAAAACTTCGTTTCAAAATGGTCACGATTGCTTTTACATGTCTGTTAACATTTTCAACTCATCAAGGTCGAATAAACTATTTATTGTCATCCCATAACGATGTTCAATCTTTACTCAAAGCAGTAACAACAGTTCATGATAATAGCATTTTAAACAAGGATCAGACGATGATGAGTATCTTTCTCAGGAATATGATGCGATTTAGTGAACGTGTCTCGGTAATGTTACAATCCACACTTGCTGAGTTCCTACAAAACACATCGTTATCAAAGCTTGAATGACTTTGCTACCAGTTACTGGGCTGTCATTCGAAGTAAAGGTATGATGGATGAAAAGTGGAGGAAACGAAGGGAAGATCCTCATGATGGTTGGTACGATAGCCAATATGGATCAAGACATATTTTTATTGATTGTATCCGAGGAACGTTTTTAGTTGATGGTATGACTGTGGGTTTTTTACCGGAAAATATGACTTCCAGTGAATTTTTTGTTCGCGTATTTGGTCAGCATAACTTCGAGGTTCAAGCGGCTCAATTACCAGATACATTCAGCACAGCAAGAAAAAACATGACATTCAACAACAATTGATACGATCATCACCATACCACGCACATATTATCAAAATCGAGTCTGAGAATCACGTTTTCACGCACCACAACGAATTTCTTCCTCTTGAAACCAAAGGACAAAGGGAGTGGCTGTTATTTCATACATTACTATCTTAATCTAGAATGTTTTGATATTTTTCTATGCCGCCAACATTTAGCGATCATGAGGAGGGGCTATAGTATCGCATTCTGTGGTCGTTCGTTTTGAGAACAGTTTTAACTATACTCTTTTTCCCACTCAGAGATGTTAAGGTTTACGACTTTGCGGTAAAACTAAAGATTGTTATGTTTTACCACATCCGTAATCATTACTCCACACATTCCTTCTCAAAAGAACAATTCTTGTACTAGAAACTCTTTGGTTTGCAGATATATTCAGCACAAACTCACACCAAACGGAAACAAAGAGCGGTTCGTTGCTTGAGAGATTCAACAATCTGAAAATTGCGATGGCTGCTGCTGCCGGTGCTTCTGCAACTCTAGATGCTGCCATGGAAATGCTAAAAGAGGTGAGAACTTCATCGAGACAAGGTTGAGCACTAGGGATGTATTTTGTTTATAAAATCAAGCGTAAACCGAAAGGAGAAGTAGCTAGGAAAAGGGTCGAAACGAAAGGATATTCAACGCCGCAGAAACGATCTTACTGCTGTGTTTTAACTATCTAATCGTTTTCCCATTGAATGAGGAACAAAAGTTTGCATAAGAATTGCGAGATAGTATGGTTTTCGTACATCTTCACATGATTATTCCCCAAAATCTTATTTGATGTGTGAATATTGTCACTTCCATCGATGTGCGAATGAGTAAAGCGCGTAGGGATGATTTACAATATCTCCAAACTCAGAGACACGCTAGATTTAACTTCTGCATTTGATCTTCAGTTCGTAACAAGAGCATCAGTGCTGCCAATTCAGGACACTTCTGGTCTTGGACAACGTACGTCGGATGCTGCTCCCAGTTTCGCTACTTTCTCTTCAACAGGCGCGTCACACTTCTTCGATCTTCCACGCTCCGAGGCTGCAGGGTCCTCAAGTCAACCCCATACTGCTGACGACCTTGATCACGAGCAGTGGAGCAAATTCCCAATGAGAAAATTCCCAAGTACATCTTCTCCCCGTTCTCCTGCTGAAACAAGACTGCTAACCTCTCCTCCGCGTTCACGATTCCCCAGAGACCAGTGCGACTCTCAGCTATACTGAACGAAACAAGTGCTTTGCTCGGTTCAAGATCGACGACATGGAACGCATCTTCAACTGCCCGTTCGTTGCGTTCAGCAAACCGTGGGCAAGCGAGGAGCACACCGCTAGGACCACGCTGCAGAAGAACCTTACCACCGCGTGCACTTGGGACCATCCAAGAATCATTCTCCAGATCAAAGGTAAGTTTTACACCCGCGAATCCGTGCGTAGTATCAGCTCGAGAATGTGAAACTATTGTGGAGCCCAACAGTCAGACTAACAAAATTTGCATTTGCTGGACTTCTGAAATATAGCTTAGGCGTACAGTGGACTATCAAAATTTTTATCCATGCTCCCACCAAGATGTTTATAAAACTGCTATTCCTCCTGGAAAGGAGGAAGCCACGTTGTCGGATACTTTGGCTAGTACCACCACAAGTCATTGACTCTCTCCCCAAACATAGGTGTGGTGTCGGGTTTTGTTGAACCAGGGGTTAGATGTGGTCTCTGAATCTGCTGTCAATGGACTCGATTATTTCTGTGGGCAAACATCGAGTTGTCCGGGAAAAAACCGGAAGTTCTTGTTGAGAGAAACCGATTTCCTCAGGAGAAAACATGAAGTTCTTGTCGAAACATACCGATTTCTTCGGGAAAAAATATGTGGTTCTTGTGGAGAAACATCAACTTCTTCGGGAAAGAACATGAAGTTCTTGTGAGGGTGCTGGGAAAAATGGAGTTCTTGTGGAAAAACACCAATTTTTTCAGGAAAAAACATGATGTTCTCATGAAAAAACACCGATTTCCTCCGGATAAAATATGAAATTCTTGGTGGGAAACATGGGGTTCTTGTGGAGCAACATGAAGTTCTTGTGGAGAAACATCGACTTCCTCAGAAGAAAACATGAAATTCTTCTCGAGTAACACCGATTTTCCAAGAAAAAACATGTAGTTCCTGCTGGGAAACACTCACTTCCCACAGATAAAACTCTATTTAACGTTCTAAAATGGAATATTTGTGAGAGAAACGTATAAAACAAAGGCTATTCATTTGGCTTTTCTCTTGAAAAACCAAGGTTGTCGATTAACATTAGGTTGATTATTCTTTAATTAATTTTGTTACTCATATTGTTCAGAATGTAGGTGAGTTAGTAGTAGAAAACAGACTACATCCTTCTCACTATTTTGTGTTATGTCTCATATGAACAAACTTATAATGGGAATATAATAGGAATTTATATAATAATGGGAATTTATATTCTCGATTTCGTTCTGGTTCAAGATTAAAGCTTAAACCAACAAACTTATACTCACCAACCGATATCTTTTAATCATTTCTTGTTATTGTTGTTTGTTTCTTAATGTATTTTCATTATCGTTTTAAATATCAATCAATCTGTTACATTTCGTCGTTGAATATTTAAATAAGTAAAATCTAAAAGAACTTGGACATTATTAATTAAAAGTATGGAAAGGAAACTATATGTTCATGCAAGCATGATTCGGCTTAAACATTTTTTTGCATTTAGAACTAGGCGTTTTTCGAATATAATTGACAAAATAAAACATATCGAAAATTATTTTTATTTATAAAATAAATATGGGTAAATAAAAAGAAAATGAAAAAAAGAAATTATGTGTCTGTAAGTACAAACGCAATTATTATTTTCATTGTAATGATGATCCACATTATTTCGCAATTAATTGTAATTGTTCATCTTTCATTATCATTATTAATTAAAGGTCTTAATGCATTCGATAAACGATAAATAGATGAATTGGAAAATAAAAGTGGAATACTTACTTTAGAATACAATCGTTTACGTATTAACGTTAAAATTTTCATCATTCCAAATGAGGTAACACCTAATTCATTGAAGGATGAATTCAAATTTATTTCAGTAGTCATTGGAAAATTCAATGCTTCAACAATTATATCATGTAGAGATTGTTCCAATGCTGTGTTAGGTTTAGTATTTTCTTCTTGATTATTCAAAAGTTGATTCAAATCCGGTACAGGTAATTGTTTACGATCAAGTTTTCTGTTTATGTTAAGTGGAAATTGTTCGAGAATAATGAAAAATGATGGAATCATGTATCTTGCTAAATTTAATTGACAATATTGTCTAATTTTCATTTTCAATAAGGTTTGATCATTCACTGTTGATTCGATATAAGCAACTAAATAGTCATCATATTTCATGACAACACAATTACTGACATCAGTAGACGATTTGAATATTGATTGTTCAATTTCACCTGTTTCAATTCGTTGCCCTCTCAATTTTACTTGAAAATCTTTTCTACCAACATATAAAAGTTGTCCAGTTGAATTTATTTTACATAAATCACCTGTTTTATAGACTTTTTCTCTTTGTTTCTCACCATGTACTGATATATTAATCAAAGCTTGCTCAGTCAAATCCGGACGATTTAAATAACCTTGAAATAAACAACTACCACCAATAAACATTTCTCCCACACGATTAATTTCTACTGGTTGTAGATAATCATCAAGAATATAACATGAACTACCTACAAACGGATAACCAATAGGAATGGAATGATTTTCTAAATCTTCAATTTGAATTAAATGACATGTAGCTGAGAGCGTGGCCTCAGCTGGTCCATATAAATTGAAAAATTTACATTTAGACGTAAGAAATGGTAGTAGAAGTTTGATCGTTTTTGAATTCATATGTTCACCTGTACAAAAATTGAAATAAGTGTTAGTTTAATGGGGAAAAGTGAAATAGAATGATGATGATGAAATGCATTTCTTGCCATACCTCCGAGTATAAAACAACGTATAGTATCAAGTTGTTTTGTTTTATATAAAAGATTATTTTGCCAAAATTCTGCTAATCTATTTGCATATTCTGGTACAACGTCGACATGTGTTACATAATTATTTCGTATTGTATTTGAAAAATAATCAAGATCAAGTAAACCATTTGAATGTAATAAAACTAATTGTGCTCCACATGATATTGAACCTAATATGTCTTCTAAATGAACATCAAATGAACATTGTGCCGCTTGTATAACAATATCATTTTTATTAATTATATCTGCTTCAATATAACTTTTTATGCGTATACGAGTATTTTTATGACTAATCAAAATTCCTTTTGGAATTCCAGTTGAGCCAGATGTAAAGAGAACAAAAGCAATATCGTTATCTATATTAGTAATAACATTTGATAATAAATTATAATCAAACATATTGTTATAGATGTAACAACTATCATTAATTATTTGTTCAACATTAATAAACTGAACAGTATTATCATTTTTAACTTGAATAAATTTATCTTTTGTAAATGAATGAATAAAAATATGTTTTGATTGTGTTTCATCAATCAATGTTAAACAACGTGCTAACGGATCATTTAGATTAAGAGAACAATAAATACAATTGTTCATTAAAATTGATAATATACCAATTGGCATTTCAATTGAACGTTCTAAACATTGACATATAACTTGTTGTGGTCTAACATTATACTTTTCTATTAATTGTACGGATACCAATTGTACATAATAGAGTACTTCTGAATATGTTAAACATTGTTGATCTAAAATAATACAACCTTTTTGTCCAAATTCTTGTGTACATTGAATAAATAAGTGTTGAACAGCATTGAATTGTGACTGTTGATCAACAACTATGGATGTTTGATTTAATTTATTTATTAATTGTTCTTCCTGAGGTAGAATAAGTGATAATTTATATATAGGTTGATGATGCAAATGGGTGGAAAATAAAAATAATTGTTCCAATAAAAATTTAAATTTATCAGCCATTTGAGCAATTGTTTCATATTTAAATATATCTTGAGAATATTCAAAATAACATAGAAGTAATTTATCCGTACTACAGTAATCCATAATCAATGATAAATCAAATTCTGATGTATGTTTTTGATTATATGACATTTCAGACAAGCATATAGTTTTTTCATTTAAATAAATACGATTCGTATTGGCTAATGTATGAAATTGAAATGTTGTGTGTATATAGGGTAAAATTGTTGATAATGATGACGAGATTGCTCTTGTTTGTGGTTGCATATGATCATCATTACTATATAATTGTTCTATTAACTGATAAGGTAAATAAGAATAATCTGTTATAGCAAGATATAATTCTATAACATGTTCCAATGTTTGTTCAAATGTTTCACAAGGTTTTAATTGTAAACGATAAGGTATTAGATTTAAAAATAGTCCAATTAATGATTGTATTTCCGGTCTATAACGGTTTGCATTTAATACACCTATACATAAATCTTCATCTTGTGTTATTTTAAATAAATAAATAAAATAACACGATAATAAAAGTTGAAATAGACTAATACCTTTTTTATTAGAATAATGTAGTATTTTATACGTGAGTTCTTTATCTATTTGAATGAAAACATGTGAACCACGTCCAGTACGTATTTGTGTTGATAATCTATAATCATACGGTAATTGTAATTCTTTATTTCTATCATAATTATTTAATAGTTTTCGCCAATATTGTTGTGCATTAGACATATCCATTTGTCGTTCATATTGAGAATAATCAATATAATTTATTAGCATTTCATTATTCAAATCTAATTTATTATTTTCATAAGCAAATATAAAATCATTAACAAATATTTCAAATGATACACCATCAAATGCACAATGATGAAAATTAAATATAATTATATCACCTTTAACTAACAGATCATCATCATTGTAATTGACATTGGATTCGCGTCGAATTACATGACATCGAAATACTAAACCTTGGTTCAATTTAAAATAATCATTTGATATTTGTTCCTCTAATAGCTTTTGATTCAATTGATGTTCATCATTTTCTGTTATATGACTTATTTGTAATTTGAAAATATTTGACGATATAGGTAGAATTGTTTGTTTTAAACACTTCATTTCATCTGAATAATTTAGTAACGTACGTAGTATTGAATGTTTATGTATTAGAACATTCAGTGTATGAATTAATTTTTTAATCGACATGCAACCATTTTCAATTTTGTAAAAATATGGTATGTTATAAATAGCTATTTGATGGCGTACCTTATTCTCTGATTGACTACCACTATTATTACTACTAAAGCGAATTTGTTCGTCAAACCAAAATCGTTCTTGAGCATAAGATGCTGGACCTATAGGAAAAAATAAAATTTTAAATATATATTGTGTGTGGGGGGAAAATTATTCATGAAAAGTTTGAATACTATCATTTTGAGAAAAGAAATGTTTTCTTATGGAGGTAAATTTACCAAAAGTTCTTGTTTTTCTGTCTAACATTTCATTCTGTCTAAGAATTTTATTCTGAATGCCTTTTATTCTCAGACTTTTGGTCCAAAGTGCCTACTGAATGCGAAATCACCGTCAAGCTTGTTTTCAAAATAGGTTTAGTCTTAAACATCCATTGAAAAGGTCAGTGATAAATTCTTCCGCGAAAATGCATTTAACGAGGAAAGATCCCCAGGTGCACAATCGCTTTTCGCTTGAACTCTGGTGGACAATGGGTAATCGACTGGGCTAAATCCAAATCTGACATCGGTTTGTGCTGCTGGACCTCCGGAGGCCGGATTACTGAAAAACCATGTTTTCGGACACTGAAAAGTAATCAAAACCTTTCTTAATGAGGCATGATTGTAGACCGCAAATTTCTGATTAAAATGCGATATCTCCCAGCTCTATACGAGCTTTCTTTGTAAAGTTATAGAATTTACAGGAAAAGCTCTAAATGTTCATTGTCAGCTTAAAGCTACAGAAATAAGAAGAAATTAATTTAGGGCTTTTCCTGTAAATTCTATGACTTTGCAAAGAAAGGTCGTGTAGAGCTGGGAGATATCGCATTTTAATCAGAAATTTGCGGTCTACAATCATGCCTCATTAAGAAAGGTTTTGGTTACATTTTAGAGTGCCTGAAAACCTGGTTTTCCAGAAATCCGGTCTGCGGAGGTCTAGCAGCACAAACCGATGTCAGATTCGGTTTAAGCGTAGTCGATTACCTATTTTTCACTAGAGTCCAAGCAAAAAGCGATTGCATACTTGGGGACCTTTCCTGGTATTTTTAAAAAAACCTGTTTTTCACAAAAATGCCTCTGACGAAGGTATGTGCGTTTTGACACCAAAAAATACACTTTGCCACTGTGCTCAGCGTGGTCGATTACCTATATTGTATGGCATTTCGAATTGCTCGGAGACAGACACACGCTCGCGGAAAGCGAGCACTGTCCAAACGACGAAGCTGGATGGCTAGGATTTGCATAATTTTGTAGAGTAACGCATGCAAACAAATTACTAATTTCATATATTAGTTTTCTGAGAACGAAGCTAGTTCTCCACAGATCCTCTGGAAAATCGGACTTCCAGAAAATTTTGAAACAAGTTTCTGCGTAGAAAAACATGTTTTTGTGGTCTTAGCAACACGATGGTGAAAACCGCACGTCGCTGTCTGCCAGTGTGATTGAGTTATTCCAAAAGTAACCGATGACATTGTATTATGCAACGGATATCAGTCACGCAACAATCGAGTCTTTATCTTGAATTTTGAAGATTTTATTCGTATTTGAGGATTCATGAAGCTAAAAACCTCGAGGAAAGTTAAAATTTGTTGTCTCAAAAACTACAAGTCCGAGACGGTCCTAGAACCGAAAACATTTTAGAAGATAAACTTCAAAGTGTCCTCTATAAACTGGCCATAAAAGTTGAGTAGTCGCCCCCAGCCCCTTGAATACTATGAGGTTATGGACAATCAAAATTTTGATCGTATTTTCGAAGTTTTGCAACAACGAATCAATTTTCAGATGATATTTTATATCTCAAGTGTATCTTAGAAAGATAGGTGTGTCTTAAAAGTTTCATCAAAACATATTGTCTCCTAATGGGGAAATGGCAATTTCAGTAATTTTAATAGTAATTTTTGAGACAATCGAATGTTTTTCTGAAAATTTTCCTATATTCCTAAAGCTTGAAAAAATTCTTTCTACTTGGGTTTTGTAGCATTTTTTAAGGACTATCGACTCCACTAAAAATGATGTGTTGATCATCTCGATGTTTTACAAATAAAGTTGGAATAAAAGCGAAAATGATGACGTTTAATCATTATTGTTCATAGTGTTTTGAATATTTTCCTGCTTTTTCAAACGTTTAAATCAATAAAAACTAGTGGGTTTTGTAGTTCTTGTCAAGAGCTAAAGAATATCCTCTATCCACCTGCACAAAATTCAAGATCACTATCGATCATGGCTTCTGAGAGATGAATTTTGCTGGAACCAAGAATGGTAGAAGACTATGATAACAGGATAACCCGAAAGTATGAATCGATTTCCACAAGTTTTGGCTCGTCTGAATAATGAAAAGCGTGGAATCGGTGAAATCAATGCTATAGAAAATGAAAAAGCAGTGACCTAATCTTTTAAAAACCGATGAGGTACACCACTTGAAAATCTCAGGTATTCCAGTCTCCCTGAATCAGAAGGTAGCCTAGATTATCCTCTATAGGACTGTAAAAGTTCCGGTTACTTCTTTGGCCGTTAGCGACAACGGTAACTAGAAAAACAGTTGCTGTTAAAACAACGGTAACTGTCTTTTCAGTTACCGTTAACGATAACTGCGTTTCCAGTTACCGTTGAAATAACGGTAACTATCAGTTAGTTAACTTTGTGGTAACTATTTTTTAAGTATGGCAGAAATATCACGCAGCGGCTTAAAATGGCTACCAAAATCATTAGTTTTCCACTAAAACTGTTGAAACTTTCATATTCATGTAGTCTAGTTTCGTTGATGAAAACAAAAAAAATTTCTCCTTTGAGTCCCGAATTATTTTTGCTGAATTGAATGTAAGTCGTAATTCTCAATTTTCTCCATCAGAATTCAACTTTTATGCAATAAATATATCATATTCGGAATCAGGATGGAAAAATGAATCGACTGATGTGTATCCCTGTCCTATTCGAGTACTTTAATTTGTTTTCGAATTTTCACGTTAAAAATCATCAAGATTTTCACCCAAAACTGAAAATCAGCTAAAAATTTCGAAATACAGATCGGTCGACTGAGTTTTTGATCCTGATTCTGAATATGATATTTTTATTACATAGAAGTTGAGCTCTTCAAGAAAATTGAAAACTACGGGCAGAATTCCGACTTTTTCGCTACTGATTAAGAGAAAATGAATTTTCTCAACGAAACAAAATTTGAAAAAAACTGAGTTGTACTTTTGAAGCTGACACTTCAGCAAATATAATGGGATGTAAATGATAGTTCCAACCCTTAAAAAAAGAATGGAAATGAAGACTTATATGATTCTTGAATAAATTAAATATATCTGATTTAATAAAATCGTTTTCTCCTAGTTTATGGTACACACAGTGCCACATAGGTGCATCTGCTATTAATTAGCTAATTCTCCATTGCTACATTCGAAGCCGAACTGAAAACGCAGTTATCGTTAAAGTAACTGTAATTTTATTTTTAGTTAGCGTTAAATCAACGCAACGGGAACTTTTACAGTTCTAATTCTCTATAAAATGGTGAAAATCGAAAGTCTTTACGTGCTTTCGCTCTCGTAAAAAATAACGGATTCGATTATATTTTTAAATACACAGTAGTCTATATTACACCTACTTATGGTATAAAGCAACTGATGCGCGTAATATCAATGATCGCTGGCTGCCTGGCGCTAAGAGAATATAACTTATATGTTGCATTAATAAAAAGACTCAAAAATTGCAGAACAAGAGGCAAATACTAAAAACACCTTAGAAAACAGCAATATGTTCTGTCTGCGAAGCATATTTCGAGTCATGTTACAGACCAATAATGCATTAGACATAAACATCGATAGATTTTTATGCGATTCTGAAAGATACTGTAAGCTTTTAATCAAGTCAAAAATCAAGCAAAACCTGTGAAGTTCGATAACCAGAACTTCTGAAAAGAGCTTGATGTCATCTATGTTTGCCAAATTACTGCTACTTTTCCTTCTGCCTTTGTTTTCACGCTTTCTCGTCATTTCTGACACAAGTTCTAAATCTATTTACCTTCAATAATATTCAATGTTCTCCATTGTTCAGGTGATTCAGGTGGCGAAATCAAAACTCTATTAATTAACTGTATATGTTCACCTATTGTTGATTGTTTAAAAAGTGAACCAACAGATAAATTGAAATTAAATTTTGTTTGATATTGTGAATATAATTTCATTAACAACAGAGAATTACCACCTATTGAAAAAAATGATCTTGTACTCGGTATTTTGTCTAATTGTAACAATTGACACCAAATATCATAGACATTTTTTTCCTGTTGTGTTTGTGGTTCATTAACAATTAACATTTCATTTTTCATTAATTGTGCAAAATTAGGTTTAGGTAATTGTTTGCGGTCGAGTTTTAAGTTGCTATTCAAAGGAAGTTTTTTCATAAGAACAAAGAACGATGGTACCATATGTGAAGGTAAATATTGCTGGCAATAATCTCTTATTGTTAATTCATCTACATCGGTTGTTTCAACATAAGCTATCAAATATTCATCATCATTTTTTATTACAATACAGTTAGTGATACTAGAATTTGATTGAAGAATTGTTTGTTCTATTTCACCGACTTCAATACGTTGGCCATGTAGCTTAACTTGAAAATCTTTTCGTCCTATAAAATAAATTAAACCTTGATTATCTATTTGACAGAGATCGCCTGTTCGATAGCATTTTCCATTAACATTTGATAGATTAATGAGAACTCGTTCAGTTAAATTAGGCTGATTCAAATAACTATGAAAAACACTGACTCCACCAACAACTAATTCACCAGTATAATTCAATGGTAATAGTTGCAGATAATCATCCACAACGTAACATTGATAATTTAACATTGGTTTACCAATTGAAATAGATTTAGACTTAACATCTTCTTCTAAATTGAGAACATAATAGGTACATGCTATTGTTGTTTCAGCCGGACCATAGGAATTAATAATTTCACAATTTGAAGACAAATACGGTAAAAAACTATTCAATAGTTTTGGTGTTATTGCCTCACCTAAAAAAATAAATTTAATAAACGTACTATTGAGCAGCTCATTTAACAAACCTCCAAGTGAAAATGATCGTATTGTATGAAATTGATTATCTTTAAATTTTTCGTTTTGTTCCCAAAATTGATATAATGAATTAGCATATTGCGGTACACCGTCGATACGTGATAATTGATGCTTTTGAATTGTTGTTGATGTATAATCTAAATCAAGTGGACCTTGTGGATGTAAACAAATTAATTGTGCACCAGAATAAAAACAACCATAAATTTCTGATAAATATGAATCAAAAGAACATGGTGCAAGTTGCAACATTGTATCATTCACGTTTATCCAATTAACATGATTTAAAGCCTGAAGTTGATTTTGAATATTTTTATGCTTAATCAATATACCTTTAGGCTTGCCAGTCGAACCAGAAGTAAAGAGACAATATGCAATATCATGATTAGAAATATTAATATTAGAAAATAATTTTAATGCATTATTATCTATGGGTATTATAAAATTATCGTTGAAAGTAATTATTTGTTGAATATTAATAAATTGAAGGCGGTCATAGTGCCCATCACCATACGCAAAGGATCTATAAACCAAAAAAAATATTTATCAGGATTTTTGTGGTACAATAGACTATACTCTACTTCCTTATTGTTTATCATGTGCAAGTAGTGTCAACATTTATTTCTATCTTTGTTTGTACCACTGTTTTCTTTTCTCTTCTTATATTTTTAAATCATTCAAATTATTCATTAAAGTTAAGTTGGCCAAGACTACACAGCAAAATTCGAGATATCGTACTACTATTGTTGAAATAAAAAAGCTTGTCAACGTAAACCTAGCGATCTGAAGGTGAAACACCGATGTAAAGCGCTGAATGTTTCACAAGGCTGTAATATCAACTATATATCAAGACCTGTACGCATCTTTCCACAAGCAGAAATGATTTTTGAAAAAAATTCAAAGACCAGATTTTCAGCACATCTTTGGAAAATCAGTTTCGGTTTCTGAGAACAGACATAGAAATAAGTCGATCTTTCTTCATAGGTAGGTAGTCCAAAGTGTCCTCTCCAAAATGAACGTTAAGCAAACTCTTAACTTTTTCCTGTTTAGGCGTGTCATCAGATTTCCTGAGAGTCCCAGGATGAATATTTCTTTAGGTGTGGCAATACCGAAAATAAATGGAAACATAGGTAATCCACCATGCTAAATCTCATGGCAACATTTGTGTTTCAAAACATCATCAAAAACCTAGTGAAAACCTATATTACGTTCTCAGAGACCGAAATTGGTTTTCCAAGGATGTGCTCAAAATCCGGCCTTTGAATTTTTTTCAAAAATCATTTCTGCTTGTGGAAAGATGCGTACAGGTCTTGGTTATTCAAAACTGAAAATCGCAAGTCTCTATCTGCTTCCGTTCCGGAGTTATTCAAAAAGCAACCGTCTGTCTTGTCTTTTGGAACGGATAGTAGACCCCTTACACAGTGAGCGTTCAGGCTGACATTTGCTCAAAAACAAGAAAAAGTTCTTTTCCAGATTTTTAATATTGGAATAATTTCATTGATGTTTGATGCGTCTTTTCACAAAAGAACATGATCTCTGAAAAAATGCCATCATAAGGTATTTTTTAGAAAAAAAAGTTTCTTTTTAAATCTTCTGTTTTTAAACTTGCAGTCAATTATTAAGCCATGAAAGTAGTAATTCTAGACATGAAGAAAATCGTTTCTCGTGTAAAAGGTGCTACGTTCGTATGTTATGGGAAAAGTGGTTACTGTGCTTTCAAGTCATTATCTATGTGTGAACGCTCAAAGAAGTTATCACAATTTCACAGTTCATTTTATACCAGTAACAATTCATTCTTCTAATCTAAGTAGCTTCTTACATTAAGAAACATTGTGAGCCTTACTTATTTGATATATTAATAAATTTATCTTCTGTTGGAGAATGAATGAGAATATGTTTTGTTTGTGTATCATTAATGAGTTCGAATAAACGTGTGTATGGATTTTCTGGATTGAGGGGACAATGTATAGCACCACATATTAGAACACTAAAAATACCAATTGACATTTCAATTGAACGTTCTGCACATTGACATACGATTTGTTGTGGTCTAATATTATAGTGTTGTATTAATTGTATGGATACTAGTTGTACATAATACAGAAATTCTGAATAGGTAAGTGACTGTTGATCTAAGATAATACAACATTTTTGTTCAAATTCTTGACAACGATCAACAAATACATGATGAAGTAATGGTGATGATGAATTATCATTATATGTTTGATTAATATCATGTAATATTTGTTGTTCATATGACAATAATAAGGATAATTCATAAAGTGGTTGGTATTCTTTATCAAATGAGGATGTAAATAATTGTTCAAGTAAACATTGGAATCGTTGTGATAGTTGTAGAATAGTATCATGTTTAAATAAATCGGTTGAGTATTCAAATAAACATTTTAGTGTTTTATTGTAGTTGTCATAATTCATATGTAATGAAAAATCAAATATTGATACATTTTTCTCATTCAATAATATTGGAGATAGTTGAATATTATCGTCGAAAATAGTTTTTGTCGATGATGATGATGATGATGATGTATCAAACAAAAATGTTGTTTGTAGATATGGTAATATTTGATTACCATATTGATTTAACTCAATAATTTTCTGATAAGGAAAACAGGTAAATTCTGATATTTCAAGACAAAGTTGTTGTACTTGTTTAACTAATTGTTCAAATGTGTCTTGAGGATTTAGACGAAAACGATATGGCAAAATATTAACAAACATTCCAATCAATGATTGTATTGCAGTTTGATAACGATTTGCATTGAGAACATCAATACAGAGATCTATTTCATGTGAGAGTTTAAATAGGAATGCATAATAGCAAGATAATGATAATTGAAACATTGTTAGATTCATTTTGTCAGCATATAATATTAGTTGTTTAATTATATATGGATCAATCTTAATACTAATGGATGAACCATGTCCTGTTCTCTGATGCGATTTTACCATATAGTCACACGGTAATAATAATTGTTGTTGTTGAGACGAATAATCTTCTAACAATTGTGACCAATACTGCTTAGCTTTTGACATATCCATTTTTCTCTCATATTGTGAATAATCAAAATATTGTAATTGTAAAGGATCAAGTACTTGATTTGTATAAGCTAATTTAAAATCATTGATAAATATTTCAGTTGAACTACCATCAAATGCCGCATGATGTATATTAAATATCAGCAAATCGCCTTGTTTCAAGACATCTTTGTCATTGTCATCGCTCTTATATTGTAATATATGACATCTGAGTACAATACCTTTATCCAAATGAAAATATTCATTAGATATTTCTTCTTGTCTTAAAATCTCGTCAATTTGTCGTTGTTGATCGTGAATGACGGTTAGTTGATAGGAATAATTTTCATGTAAATTTATTATTTGTTTTAAATATTGTTTTTCATCGTCGTATACAAGAGATGTACGTAGTATTGAATGTTTATTAATTATCAATTTTACTGACCGATGTATTTTTTCTATGAGCATTTGACCACATTCTATTTTAAATACAAGTGGAATATTATAAATTCCACATTGTTGTTGTTGTTGTTGTTCTTGATGAAATCTTATTTTTTCATCTAACCAAATACGTTCTTGACCAAATGATGCTTGAACTATGAGAGAATAAAAAAACAACATGCTGAAACGCTTTTAAAAGAGATAAATATGAACCGAATTTTCAGTGATGAAATCGACCCGACACATTATCGCAGTGCCGCAGAATGAACGCCCTTGTATAACGAAAAACATCAGGAAAACTCTTGCTAGAAAATTTTCTTACAAAACGCTATGAGTAGGAAACTATCACTTTTTTTTATAATTTAATGAATTCAAAAACTGAATGGGCGATCAAAAACCCCCCTTTTCCATGCTAGAAATGTTTAAAAGAATCCTTGTTCAGTATAATGAGAATGCTTAATTCAGATAAAGAACAATCTGATTCAAAGTTTTACCAAGTACAAATAACTCTTATAACTACACTTTATCGATTCTGATGTCATTTGTGGTCTCATTCGTGCTGTGGCTATGTTGGAGATTTTTTAAAAATTTAAGTTTTTGAGGTAAAATCTATTTCTTTCCGCCACAGAGGCATTTGATATGTTTTTGTTTTTGCAAAAAAAGAAATCTATTTTATCATTCTTTTAAATTTACAATCAACTACTAGACGTAAGAATAGTAATATTAGACATGAAGAAAACTATTTCTAGCAAAACAATTGTAATATTCGTCTGCTATGTGGAAAGTGCCCACTATACTCCTGATGCGAATCATGAAACTTTCAGCAAGTAGTCATAAAACGGTTGCTGCTGACGACGGAGGTCTACCAACTGTCTAATCACTTTTGAGACGAAACTAGTGGGTGATAATCGACCATGCTGTTCCGAATATCGACATGAGACGGGCAGTTAGACCTCCAGAGATCCGTTTTCTGGAAAACCAGTTTTTCAGATACTCTAAAAAATAACCAAAACCTTTTTTAATAAGGTATCATTGCAGCCCGCACACTTCTGATTAAAATGAGCCATCTCCCAGCTCTACACGACCTTTCTTTGCAAAGTTATAGAATTTACAAGAAAAGCCCTAAATGTTCACTGTCAGCTCAAAGCTACACACAGTGGGGAAATAGGCATGGACATTGAGTTCTAAATAACTTTAACAAACTGGAAACACTCTTTTTATAGGTTTTCGTGTGTGCTCTTTCCAGTGAAACGGTTTTCAGAGCTCAGAAACCCTTCAAATGGTTATTTTTTGAGATCCCTAGGTTTCTAGAGACCCAAATGTACTGAGAGATGATCAGTTTGTGAAGAAAATTATGATTCATAGGTTTTCGGATATCCTGATCTCAACTGTACTCACAGAAAATGTTTTGGCAAGGTTCCGGTGGACTTCTGGAGACCGGATTTCTAGAAAACCATTTTTTCTGGAAAAATACAACATAGCCTCTTTTATAGGTTATTCAACATGCTGATTTTGATGAGACCTGATAAAAGATCGTCACTACTCTGCCACCGCCACCCCTTGGTTCTTCGGTTTTGTGTAGTACTAGCCAAGTCCCTAATCTTCTACAGAGTTCATAGCTGAATTTCTAGAAAATTTCCCAGACTAAAATTCAAACTAAAATGCAAAACGGAATAGACTAAAGACAATCACGGTTATAACAATACTCGGAATATTTGAACTCTGTAAGTCTCCGATTTAGTCCTGGTGTATTGAAGAGGTGTTACCGCCTGAAAGTGTCTCAACTTTAAAATTTTCATCAAATTCAGCCTGCTAGTCCAAAAGTGTCACAAGAAATATGAGTCAGTGGGACTACCCTGATGGAAAGGGGGGTCCACACAAGTGCTCCTCATAAAACTTGCGAGCGGCTTGTCCAGCTAAAGGTCTCCTTTTTTCGCTCTTTTTCAAAGAACTATGGCAATAAAGTTAGAAAATAATCTAAAACTACAACTAGGTACTTGAGTAGATTAAACATTTCTCTACAAAATGAAAAGTGTCTCGGCTCTGAACGTTGATTCGTTATGAAAATACAGCTGTTATACAAACAGCCTCAAAAATCGATGTTGAGGCTATTTAAAAAGTGTGTCTAAAAAAGTGAAGACGAGCCCGTAAAAATTGAACAAGTATATCAGTTTGTAGAAAATTGTTTGCTCTACAAGTTGCGATAGCTTGTCAAGCTCGAAACTATTCTAGTTAATCTGTATTAATCAAAGAAAATTCTGTTTTTTCTTTCTCAAAGAGCGAAAAAAGGAGACCTTTAGCTAGACAAGCCGCGAGGCTTTTGGACTAGTCGAACCGAAGGCCTATTGTATAGGAAAACCTTCGCAACCAAGAATTTTAACCGTTGCTTTGGTCCGAAACTTCTATCACGGAATCCAATAACCAAGGCCTAACACTTATCCTAAAAAATCTTATCTTTAACTCTCCTAACATCATTAACCTAGTTTAACGTCATTGCGGACAAAAAAAGCGGGAAAATCGGTGTTTTTCGTTTGGTCGGGATTTTCACGAAAAACCATATTAATCAAAAAGTCTTAAAAGACACATCGTTCGACGTAGTTTTTCATGTTGTATCCAAATATGTCATCGGTTTTCAGAAAAAGTACTTTGCAATCGAAAAAAAACGAAAAAACCTGTTAAACACTGAGATTTTTAGAAACTCTCCAGCATAGCTCAGCAAAATTTGCGCTTCTTTGCGCGCCCCTAGGAAGATGCGTTATATGTTGAATGATAATGGGTAGAAATTTCATTGAATTAGGAGCTGGGCAATAGTGAGCGCCCTCACTATACTGAAGGCACCGTAAAAGAACCGCTGAGTTAACAAAGAACGGTTGCTATTTGCGTCACGAAAGACTTTAAAAAAATTTGTTTAGCAATCGATAGAGAATTTGCCACAGATTTCTGCAAATGTATATGTTTTTGTAAACGGTTACTCTGGTTTTGTACATATTCCAGTTTTCCTATAGCACCATTGTTTTCGGTCCGATATTTCCTAGCGATTTTCCAACAAAGGTTCACTTAGAAGAAACTTTCAGTGGAAAAAAGATAGAACGTTTGCTGATGTATATGCCCAGCTATTTAGATCTTGAAAAAGTGCACTTTCGTTTTTTCCCCTAATGTCCACGTTGTTTTCCACTGTGCTACAGAAATAAGAAAAAAATTAATTTAGGGCTTTTCTTGTGAGCTCTATAACTTTGAAAAGAAAAGCCATGTAGAGCTGGGAGATATCTCATTTTAATCAGAAATGTGTGGGCTACCATCATGCCTCATTAAGAAAGGTTTTGGTTATTTTTTAAAGTTTCTGAAAAACTGGTTTTCCAGAAAACGGGTCTCTGGAGGCCTAACTGGCCATCGCATGTCGATATTCGGAATCAGCATGGTCGATTACCTATCACCCATTAGGTTTCGTCTCAAAAGCGATTGGACAGTTGGTGGACCTGCCTCGTGAGTGTTAACTGACTTGAGCTACAATAATAGAAATACTTACAACTAATACGTAAGTCTCCAGTTTCATTCATTTGAACTGATTCCGTTTGATCATTAATAATAGAATATGCGTTAATGTGAAAAGAATTTATCGGTAAAGCAACTACAATCAAAACTTAAACGAGACAGATTCTCGATGTTTTCGAATACGTTCAATAAAATTAAAATGACGCTTTTACCTAGGCATATTTTCGTTGCTATTAAAGATAAAATGTAATGATCGTTGAGCTATATGTATCGATTTTGGATCGTTCACCTAACATAAAAAGAAATAAACAAAGTTGTTTAAATTGTGAAAAAATATCATCTAGTAATTTGATAAAAGATAATCTTGCGAATTATTGAAAATAAATTGTTTGAATTGGGACAATTCAATTCAAAAATTTTAAATAAAACTTTTTGTATTTGTATTTGGATTTTGTAGCATTTTTCAAGGACTATAGACTCCACTAAAAATGATGTGTTGATCATCTCGATGTTTTACAAATAAAGTTGGAATAAAAGCGAAAATGATGACGTTTAATCATTATTGTTCATAGTGTTTTGAATATTTTCCTGCTTTTTCAAACGTTTAAATCAATAAAAACTAGTGGGTTTTGTAGTTCTTGTCAAGAGCTAAAGAATATCCTCTATCCACCTGCACAAATTCAAGATCGCTATCGATCATGGCTGGTGAGGGATGAATTTTGCTGGGACCAACCGTTATTGACCCTCGTTGACTGGGGTGATCTCAAAATGACTGCAGATATAGATTATGGATCACTTTGAGTCATCTGGCAATGTTGGTCTTCCTTTAGAAGCTGAGAAAAATACAAAACTGAATTTTTATGAAAATCGCCATTTTAGCTTATTTTCCGACATACAAAAAAATTATTCAGACTAGTCAAAACTTGTCCAAATCGTTCCAAACTTCGGAATATCATGTTCTCGTGGTTCTCTATTGGCCAGAAGTCGTGATCCTCTGTTAGTAATAAGAAATGCAAATTTTTTCTAAAGTATGCGGTCATGGTAACGCTCGGAAGCACTTATAAAGTAAAAAAAAGGAGAAAAGAATAAGGTCATATGGCAACAGAAAAATGGTTTTCACTGCACAAAAATTAAAACAATATTAAAATTAATACAAATTTCCGAAGTTATTACAGCACATACTCTCATACGCGGAAAAAAAACCATAAAATAACAAAAGAATCTTCGTCTGGTTATTATGCTCATCGATAGAGTCAACAATTGTAAAAGAACACGCAAGACGACTTGGGCGCATGTAGCCTGATTTAAGAGATATCAACGACATAGCGTTTTACATAAGAGATGTACTATATGGACTGTTTTATCAAATCTCAGTAAAAAAACAGTTTCAAGACCTGAAGAAGACTTTTTCCAAAACATTTCAGCTTTGTGAGTTGCACAGACAAAAAGTTAGAACTATTCAATATTTCGTGTAACCAGTTTGATGATAACAGCGCGTCGAAAAGAAAAATCGTTGCCGCGTCTGAACGAGATCAGTGGTGAGAGCTACACTAGACTACTGGCGTTTTCAAAATAGAATGTGTGCGACTGTGAGTCGAATAACTCCGAGATCTCAATAGCTGCAGATCTCCGGATTTCACCATCGTGTAGCCATACCCTTGGGGCATAGATATACACGAAAATAAATTTTTTCTAGAAGGATCTCTGAAAAACCAGGTGCGTAAAGATAGAAAGTTTGACAGAATTTCGACTTTTAGGTATTCGTTCGATAGCCCAAAGGGTTTTCTACATTTCTACGCAACCGCCACATTTTTGTGGCTTCGCATTCGAAAACCCGAACCCAAATGCAGAGAGAGCGAAAAGTGGCATTTTCAGTGGTTGTGGCGACTTTCGCTGTTTTTTCAACCCTTCATCGAAGTCAAATCGTCAAACGGAGTGCATATTTGCTATCAGCGTGTGAAACTGCGTCGAATGACATGTCTTTGAGCTCCGTTTGATGGCTTTCATATTTCCACCATATATGTGACACAGTCCCAAACGTGATACGATGGTGTAGTGCCGAAAATGAAAGTCATCAAACGAAGCTCAAAGGCATGTCATTCGACGCAGTTTCACACGCTGATAGCAAATATGCACTCCGTTTGACGATTTGACTTCGATGGGTTTTCGAATGCGAAGCCACAAAAATGTGGCGGTTGCGTAGAAATGTAGAAAACCCTTTGGGCTATCGAACGAATACCTAAAAGTCGAAATTCTGTCAAACCTTCTATCTTTACGCACCTGGTTTTTCAGAGATCCTTCTAGAAAACCTTTCAAAATTCTATCAAAAAAATTTATTTTCGTGTATATCTATGTCCCAAGGGTATGGCTACACGATGGTGAAATCCGGAGATCTGCAGCTATTGAGATCTCGGAGTTATTCGACTCACAGTCGCACACATTCTATTTTGAAAACGATTGTAGAATAGTAAAATTTCGCGTTAGTTTGTAATCATTTAGAAGAAGATTACAAATGAATCAGCCGCCCTATTCTCACTTCGCAAGCAACGGTTCTGTTCGACTAGGCTTGTAAGCTTCCATGCAGACAAGAAAGAAGTCTGACGTCCATCTAGCTTTGCCGACACATGGAAAACAAGAGAGTTCGTTTAAATATTTTCTCCCAGGACTGACTGACATCAAAACGAGGAACAATAACAGCAATACGACCATATCGAAACTTATCGCTGATCGTAGTGTTGTAGATCAACGAACGGGTTCTTTACATATCCGGAAATCCGCTATCTTCCCTTCAGCCCGGGCGAAATTTTCTGTAAGGAAATCATAGGCAGCTGCTGCGATAGTGAAATTCATCGATGCTTACCTATCTTCGCACGTTTGTTTGTTTATTACCTGTACGAATGTTTCAAATACTACGATATGTACAAGTAATTTAAATGAATGGATGACGATTATCAAACCGAATTATATAGAAATTGAGAAAGGACGTCATGGATGCATGGACTCATATTTTTCTTATCTTTTTGTTGTACACTATTCTGCGGTATACAATTTATGTGGTGGATACTTGTCATCATCCTTTGGGAGAAAGAACAACCGACGGTTTCTGCAAGAAAATCGCCCTATATATTTTTGAGAAGATAACGACTGGAACTGATCAAAAACCGTTCGTTATTTAATTTGTAATTTTTCTGCGCGTTAAAAGTTAATTGTAGACTACCATATGCTGACGTTTTTAATCATTTCTGAGCAACGGTTCAGAAAGTCTGTTCGACCGTATTTATTCATTTTTCTCTGAAAGCCCGACGTTCTTAATAGAATCTTACACACCAACATATGCGTAATTAAACGGGCTTTAAAATGATATGTAGCACACCTTTTCAAACTAATGTCTTCATAGATGTATTGGACATATACTTGACAGGTACCTCGATTTTACACGTAGTCGCCGNAACTGATTCTACTTTTGTCAGCATCCTCAGACCCGGAATGATTTATACATAGAAAGATGCAGAATTGAAAGAGCTATACAATGAGATATAACACATTGTTTCGAAAGTTTGCTTTCATAGATGTATTGGACAAAACCGAAGTGGCAGACAAAAATGATTATAGTTTCGTGCACAGATAGAGATCTCTAATCATTCATATATCATTCGATGCGCCTTGAAATACTCTGCAATATGTGCTAATAAAAAGCCTAACAAAGCTTCGCAGCCGTTTTTATGTATTAAATACTTCGCCGCTTAAACCGACAGTGGGCCCATAATTTATTTGC
>CAJNOQ010001290.1:0-33533 GCA_905250885.1 Didymodactylos carnosus
AACTTTTAGAAAATTCTATCTAGGAGGTCGGTTTAGAAGGCCACTCTTAATAGAAGGCCACCCTAAAAAGTTTGATCCGACGGGACACAAGAGAAAGCCATGCCCTTCTATTCTGGGGGGGGGTTTATGAAGTTCAACCAGGTGCATTGGACGGTGAGATTTATCAGGCCTTCTGTCTACTTATTTTCTCAGAAAATATAAAGGATGTAGTGTTGTGTGATATAAACAACACAGGAAAATGTACATATACACGGACTTTTACATACAATAACGGATCAAAACAAGACGCAGAAAACATGAGGTTTTTGCGTTTGTACACCCTTCTATACTAATCATCCTTTTACTTTTACTATACGAATTTGCTCCTTCAACCATGAACCTTATAATTACACCTTCACTTCAATGTGTTTTTTGCCTAAACTTTATTTTTCTCATTGGTGCCTTTTTTACAACCAATGAGAAAAATAAAATTTAGGCAAAAACCACGTTGATTATGTCGACGCCAAAAAAGAAATGAAGGTGTGATTATAAAGAATCCGCTGTCGGATTCACCGTCATAGTTTGCGTCTGGCGCCCAATTTTTATCCAATTTGGTTAAGCGCGGAGCAAGCACCAAATTTTCTAATGTTTATGGTAACAGTATGTGGGCGTTGGATAGAAAAAGCTTTTCTATTGAGTGATTGCGATTTAATACTAATTTCACCAATAATAAGAATAGGCGTGTTAGACACCGAAACTACTAAACTCAAACTACCATTTTAGCTTGTATCCGCGCACAAAGCCCGAACGAAAGGACGCCTGAGCTATCCAATTACCGTGGCTGATTCAGCTCGTAAGACAGTTCTTTCAGTCAAGGTTCGAGCGAATCGAAGATGAATGTTACTTGTACATAAACACTATTTTTCTTAATTCAAATTACCTATTTTCGTTTTCACAAAAACAACGATTTATATTTTCCTTTTCTAAAAAGGGGAATAATTAATGTTCATTTAAGACACTGGCAAGTTTAGGATATTAACACTGCATGCAATGTGGGACAAATCAACAACTCGTATTCATATTCTTTTATTTATTGGAGGAATCATCTTCGGTTTATTAATATCAAAAATGTTTTACAGTTCGTGCTCGTTATCGCATATATCAACTAATTATCTTCAATTATTTAAAAAAAACGAACCAGAACAACCAGAACCAGAACAACGACAACCTCATCAATTAAAAAATGGCATATTTAGTGCAGCTACAAATGTATCGTTGGTTGAAATCTATCGTTTTGTTCGATCAGCTCGTTCTAGTTGCCATGCATGTCATATAGTGCTATTAGTTAATGATAATTTAATTAATACTACTGATTTTCTACAATTAACTTCTATCTATTCGGTTCAATTTATTCCATATCACCAATCCGTGACTGAGTATACCAGTATAGCAGAGAAAAATTTACATATTTATTTCTCACGATGGATTGTATTCTACCGTTATTTATTACATTTAAAGTCAATTAGATTAAAATTTCAAAATTTATTCTTATGTGATATGAAAGATACGGTATTTCAATCGAATATATTCGATTATATACCCATTGATGATCAACCGAATACTGTTCGATTATATGGTATTCTTGAATCAAATATCCGGACAATCGGAACATGTAGATTTAGTGGTCCATGGGTACGAAGTTGTTTTGATGAAAGCGAATTTCAAAAATTATCAAATAAATCGATTGCTTGTGCTGGAACAGTGCTAGGCAACTATAAAGGGATGATGATCTATTTGACATTGATGGAAAAATTGATTCTAACTAAATACACAATTAGTGGATGTAAAGATCAAGGTATACATAATCATATTATTCATAATTACCTAGTACCAAATACATCACTTATTCCACATGAAACAGGATTTGTCGGAACACTCGGTTATTCACCATGGGTATATCGAAATAAATTTGGTTTAGCTATTAATTTAAATAAAAGTGTTTATGCTGTTATACATCAGTTCAATAGAAGTCCACAAATGGTCGATCAGTACAACAGAGAATATCAAATATTGTCAAATGATATTTTAGAACGAAAAGCTTAGGAGTAAATTCACTCAGCTCCAACTAAGTTGTTGCATAGCTTTCATTTGAAATGAGGCAAATCCAATTTTGCCGAGCACTTCAAGTCATTTAGCACTCCGCCCTCGAACATACTATAACCTACGATACAAAAGTAATTGGATGAATGTTGAGCATTATTTCTACATGTTCCTGATGTGCTGAAAAGTTAATTATTTTTCGTCAACGTCTAATCTTCAAAAGACATAGAAAACCAAACTTTTAGTGGTTGGATTTAAGTGAGAAAAACTTTGAATCTTAAGCATCGGCAAAAAAGCTCTTGTAACTTCCGCAGTCTCCTGACCATCTCTCTTATCAAATGTATTTTTTTTCCAATAACTGAGTACGTTTGAAATTATCCAATTATAGAAACTAGAAGCATTTTTATTGGCGTTTTGAATGAGATATGATAAATCATGTTCTGATTCACTTTTCAACCAGAAAAGATACTTCACAAAGAGCTCTTTTGGCGATGTTTGACATTCAAACTTTTTCTCATTCAAACCCAGCCACAAAAAGTTTGGTTTTCTATGGTTTTTCAAGATCAAACTTTGCTCTTTCCAACGGAAAAATAATTAATTTTCCGGCACATCAGGAACATGTAGAAATAATGCTCGACATTTGTCCAATTACTTTTGCATCACAGGTTGACGTTCTCTGGAAAAGAGTTACAGACGAAACTTTGACAAAAAACGAGTTTCGCGGTATGTAGTTATATTTTCACCGAATATTTTAAATGTGCCATTCCATAGAACTTACAAAGTCGTACTCCCAGAAAATTTTGAACGCTATATCTCTTAAAATGGACCGAGCAGTACCGATTGGAAATTAGAGATAGAAGCATATAGCATTTTTTTCTTTCTTTTGTTCATTTTCTATGTATGACTGTAGGATTTCGTGCCTATAGGCATGCAAAAACTGAATAATTGATGTGCATTTAAGACACTGTCAAGTTTAGGATATTAACACTGCATGCAATGCGGGACAGATCAATAACTCGCATTCATATTCTTTTATTTATTGGAGGATTCATCTTCAGTTTATTAAAACCAAAACTGTCTTACAGTTCGAGCTCGTTATCTCATACGTCGAGTAATTATCTTCAATTATTTTAAAAAATACGAATCAGAACAACGACAACCTCATCAATTAAAAAATGGCATCTTCAGTGCAGTTACGAACAGACTTGTGCACCGATAAAAAATGTTCGGCAGCGGCGAATCTTCTAATTTAAGTAAAAGAAGTAGTGTTTATCATTCTGATTCACTTATCCCTTACATAGAAAGGAGTCGCCGATATCAAATTATTTCTATAGAACAAAATAATTAGCTTTGTTGGTCACATTACATTCTCACCAAACAAGTACTACGACAGTTCTGACAACTATCGTAGTTCTTCATAACATCCGGAAATCGCCGTCGCCGCGGATTCAGTGTTAAAGTGTTAACACTAGCGTTAACACTTTAACATATACGAACTCGCGGCGACTGAGGGTGAGGGTGGAGAAGTGAGAGCGAAGTGGGGGAAGAAGTGCTCCACCCTCGTCCTCACCCTCAGTTATACACGTTTATATTTTAACACTTTAACGTATAAGAATCCGCTGCGGCGATTTCCGGATGATGCCTAGTGATAAATGAGATGAACTAGAGCTACTTTCGCAGCACACCTCACTGGCATAAAGTTTCCTTTTGCTCACGTAATTACTATTTTGAAGTTTTATTCTGTCCTGAACCACACATAGATACCCCAATAGAATTTAGCAATTTCTGTACATTTTAATTGAATAAGATTATTTCCTTTACAGTCAAGGGAATACCGTTTTCATCCTATCAAGCTGAAATGAAATTTTCAAGCAACAGAATCGATCCAAGAGGTCGTTCATAGCCATTTTCTGATTCATCACAGTCGAATACCAATTCCATATCACTTCATCCTATCAAGTTGAGCCAAGTAAGGCTCGCTAACCCGCTGGTTCTCCACCGAAGTCACGGAGCTGTTCAGCTGGTGTTCTACTTTTTATTGTACTATCGCTCGTAAGTACACTCGTTTGCAACGTGCCAATTTTTCACAGTATTGATCACTCCCGGCACATATACGCAAGGTGACTCTAGCTTGACGTTAGGAACTTATATTTGCGAACGACCTTCGATGACTTTGAATCAAAGACAACGCTCACACTTCCCCCCGGTCACAGTGATGTGGCGCCCCCGCTGGCGCACACATAGCCATTTCCTTATTCTCGATAGTCGAATACTTATTGCACATCATTTTCATCCAACGAAGTTGACATAAACATTACAAACAATAGAATTCGACCGGATTTAAAAGTCCGTAAAATTTTCGGATAAATTTCCTCCGACCAACTCCAGTAAAAAGTATTCTGTATGAGTTTTTCACTTGCAATAAAAGCAATGCAAGTCCGATTGTTAATCAGTTATATATCGGTCTTAGATCATACTCTAAATAAGTCCAGTATGATTTAAGGATGTTAGTCTACAATAGGAAAAATGACTCATATTTCTAATAATATTTAATGATAACACTAAAGACACTTACAAACACAACAGCGTTAAATTTTGTTGTAATGCAACCGAATTGCACTAAATTCTAGTTTTAAGGAACTACAGAAATCGAGCGATATCACAGAGTAATACTCTAGTATGTGCGGACATGTCTTATGAATGAAACAAACTCCAAATGTACTTTAATAATGAAACTACTAGTATTACTATTATATTCTATGACATGCGGACTTGCATTGTTTTTTATTATAAGTGACAAACTCGTCTACAATTTTTTCCCGGACTTGAGAACTTTTTTAGAAGCTGTCGGACTTGATCGAGGGAAACTGATCTGGAAATAAGTCATCCGGATTCCAACATGTCCGGTAAATGATTCATGCGGACATGTTGGATTCTGGATGAATAGTTTTTGGATGAGTTAAAAAAAGGATTTTAATAATCCGGATTTCATGACACTTCCTCGTCGATTACCTATCGTTTCCATCCAATCAAGTTACCGCTCCTGATTTGTGTGTCGCTAGTATTTAGTCTGTAGACATACAAACAAACCTACAGGCATTTTAATTCGATAAGACCCCTCTGTTGACATAAAAACAAAACATTTAAACACGAAAACCGCAGACGTTATGTTTATAGAGTAGACTTAAAGAGGGAGTTCTGTAGAAGATGGATCAACGGTCATAGACAACACGCAGGCGTGATTTAAAGTCTATGTATGCTTAAATAAGGCAATAAGGCGTAAAACCTCTTTTAGATAAATACCTAAAAGAGAACAAGCGTGCATGTTTTTTGCATGTTTTCGCTGCATTCGCGGATTGCTGTTGGGTCATACATATTTCTTGAGCGTGAATGTTATACATACAATTTTGTAACTTTAAAGTCTATACATTGAGAACGTTGATCAATCAAACGGGAGCGATCAAAGCCATGAGTTTTGGGCTTGCTAACGTTTTTAGTAAATAGAAAGACAATTGACGAAATATAGTTTTAAAGATATGGTCACTCAACGTTTATATCGTCTTCCTCTTCCTCACATTGAAAACAGGTGTTTGATTAAGGAGGATTAATTGAGATGCGTACTTGTGATCTTGTATCTGCTGAGAATCTGTGGAGCAGGTCATGTTTCGTGTGATTGGGATTGCAGACATGCAAACATAAATCATACTTTCATTTTCATATTATAAATGTAAGAATGTTGCCAGACAACTGATACAGATACACGTATATGATAGGTATAATGCATAATTCATAAGAGTAATGCAAATTGTATTAAGCGGAAATTGTGAGCGACCATAGTTTAGTAGTAAATAGGAGATGTAGCTGAATAATATTTTAAATGCCGTATTTAAGTGTACAATGTGTAAAAGAAAGCACTAAACTATAAAGTATAAAAAATACCAACAAAAATTTAAAAATGTAGCGAGTGAAAAGTATCTTCGAACAATGGTGGTATCCAAAAAGATCACCTTCTCTTATATCAAAGAACGGTGTTACAAGACGTACATATTTCTGTGGAATGTTCCCGAACGGAACATTCCTTTTCTCACCTCGATGTTTTAACTGTTTGATATTAAATTAAAAGAGATGGTAAGCCAAAAGATAAAGCTTAGATGATGGCTTAACAGATACCTCTGTAATTTGCTAGCAAATGTTTCCGGAAGTGCTATAATTAAATACTAATCGTCGGAGTCCGAGTCAATCGGCAAAATTCGAACATGCTGTCCACGAACTGCCAGCATATTGCAAATCCAAAAATTAAACTAAACAGAAGCTATCCAAGCACAACAAGAAATACAGGGACCGGTAAAGTTTATACTTAGAAGCAAAAGAAATGCGTAAGAGTACTAGTCGAAGAAAGGGGATCGCGCATGAGAAATATAAGTCTCGCGTCATCGTGTCCCGAGTTCGCGATTCAACCACGTTCACAGTAAAACTAATATGACTCCCTTATTGTCAATTTATTAAAAAGACGCGACATGCGATAAGACAGTGGGCTTGGGAAAGAACGGTCCACGAGGTTTTTTCGATAAAATATCGCGATTGGAGGCGATATTTTATATGCTATATCTGGATAGGTCTTAACTCTATCGAGACGCCACGCTAAACTGCTGTAAAAAATTTATTGCGATATGCCAGAAGTTATCGGTTTCTGTCCACGATGAAGTTTTTATTGAAAAAAGATCTCCATTATTGCGATAAAACTTCTTATCGAGATAATAATCTATGGGGATGGAAAGCGAAACCTTTATATCGCGTGATATGTCACGATAAAGCTCCGTGTAGTGGTCTAACGTGACGTCTCGATAGATTTAATCCCATCAATATATAAAAACTGTCGAGGAATATGACGATTACTAATTTTAGCGCTATATAGTCCGATACTGTTGTCATGCTGCAACGTATCCTACATAATAGAAAATTCTATCGTTGTTTTATAACACGCAATGCTGTGGAAAACAGTACGATTATTGACTTTTCGACCAAGCTAAAGGAAGATGTGGGGAGAGATGTCAGAATAGCTGAAACAGACTGCTTATTAACTTAAGCATCAAACTTGACGGATCATATTATCTTCTGGATGTGACCCGTCGAAGTCATAATGTAAGTCGTCGTTGAATAAACAAAATATATCTAAAAGTAAGCAATAAACAAAAGTAACATTGTAAACAGAGAAAGTAAACAGGCAATCTGAGTTTTTTCAAAGAAAAATATCGCTAAAGCACTTCTACATGCACGTCACGATGAAAAGACCAAGGAGTTTCATTCCGTACTGGCTGTACGAAACTCGACTGATTTTTTTCAGTTTATATAAAAAAGGAACTTTATAGAAAACGAAGCTGAAGAAAATAAGTAGAAATTGTAAGTCGTTAAGTTATCTTTTGGAACGTGTCGTCCACGTAAAATTCATTCACAAAAGATTATTTCGATCGGCATAGCATCTGACATATGTATGTCCTTTGAAATACTTAAAAAAACGAAAATCTGCTTGTTTTATTTTGCCTTATACCGGGTGTCCGGAAATTCATCTACCAAAAAGAAAATTTAATATCTCGGTCATTTTTCAACTAAATCGAACAATTTTATTTTTAAATGAAAGAGAAATGTTCAAAGTTTTATCTTTGTTCCAGAGCAATAACATGTCACATTCTTTAGAAACTAAAATTCAAGTAGTTATCCTAATGGCGAAATATGAGTCTCCTATTATGGCTATTCGTTAACTACGACGCCGAGGAATGACAAATATTCCAGAAAGGCATACAGTAACATCAATATACCAGAAATTCCTCGAAACTGGCTCGGTTGGGAACCGTGCTCATACAGGACGACCCTCAACAATAACAGAAGATAAAGTTCAAGAGATTCAACAAATTTTGGATGATGAACCTTCGAACAGTGTTCGAACTGTGCCACGAGAAGCAAACATTTCCAAATATCAAACACATCAGATAATGCGAGATATTATCGGATATAAACCATACATGATGCATAGCGTTCAACAGTTATATGATGAAGATATGGATATACGTGTGGAAATGTCGGAACATCTGATACCGATTCTTGAAGATCAGAGAAATGACGGAAACATTTTTTTTTCTGATGAATCAACTTTTTACGTTTCCGGGGTCGTGAACAAGCATAATTGTCGAATTTGGGCACCAGCTAATCCCTTCACCACCATCGAATCTGCGATGAAGTCTCCCAAAGTGAACGTTTGGTGTGCGATGTCTGACAAGCAAATCATTGGTCCATACTTTTTTGAAGGTGAAACAGTCAATCGACAAAACTATCTTCAAATGTTAAAAAATTATTTTTTTCCAATTATGCAAAGAAAAAGACTTCATAATAAGATGATTTTTCAGCAAGATGGCGCGCCGCCGCATTTTTCCAAAGAAGTTCGTGCATGGTTAAATGAAAAATTCAGTGGAAGGTGGATTGGCAGAGGTGGTCCAATATCTTGGGCACCACGCTCTCCAGACTTGACGCCACTTGATTTTTTTCTATGGGCATACATCAAACCAAAAGTATACAAAACGAAGGTCAACGATATTGCCGAACTGAAGGAAAGGATTGAACAAGAAATAAAAGGTATAAAAAAAGAAACATTGGAAAATGTTTTTGATGGTGTTGTGAAAAGACTCAAATTATGTATCGATGTAAACGGTGACACTTTCGAGCAATATCTGTAGTAACTTTTGGTACCAAAGAAAACTTTGAACATTTCTCTTTCATTTAAAAAAAAAATTGTTCGATTTAGTTGAAAAATGACCGAGATATTAAATTTTCTTTTTTGGTAGATGAATTTCCGGACACCCGGTAGTTTTCCTGATGTATGCAGTATCACAATCGTTACAATTAATTTCATAAACTACCCCTGAAATCTGATCAGTAGTTGAACGCTCCTTAGATGGAAAATGACGTTTTATTGTATTAGGTGTTCTGTAAATTGCACGTAAATGATAATTAGAGTTATCATTATGAATTATCTGTTTTAATTGTCTGACAAATTCATAGCTTATGTTTGCCGTATGTGAAGAAAACATTCATGCTCGAACTTCCAGTGAATGTGTATCTGTAGATGTGTATCTAGACCAAATGTAGAGAGCAATAATTGAGCTATAATTGAGGTGCTCTAGGTGTGCCGCTATCGTTGCGGCACACACATCTACGCGTCAAACAGGATCGAAATAATCGTTGCTACATTCTGAAAGGCTCAAACGGCAAAGCGTGCTTACACCGAGGTAACTCAAAATTTGTGATAATTCAACCTTTATGTGCATTTTCATTCTGAGATCTTTAAACAGCGACAGCGAGTTGGAGCGGACAGTTGGTGTCTACTTCCTAGCGATAATACGCTCGATTAACTGAAACACTACTCCGTCACACTAACCATGATTATCACAAGAACAACTTATTGCGTGCTGACGAATTTTTATCGTTTTATGAGAAAAAAACGTTTAGTGTTCATGATAGATTAATACAAAAACAAAAAGCGGACAAGATAGAGAATAGAAAGCGATTAAAACTAATTATTAAAACAATCATTTTATGTGATCGAATAACATTCCACATAGTGGGCATAGAGACGATAAACAACTCAATTTAGAACGGGTAAATTTATTTATTGATAGGACTTTATGAATCCATGAAATTGTATTTGCTGCAGCTGAATGATCCATTTTAAGTTATTTTATTATAATTATGAGCTTTCGATTATAATAAAATAACTTAAAATGTTAAAATTCAGCTGCAGCAAATATAATTTCATGAACTCAATCCATTGTCAAATCTGAAGGTGACTGAGGTGAAATGCAATCTTTTATATTAGAACGTAAGCTGTTTCCATTTTTAGATAATTTTCGAGCTTCGTTATCGTGTCGATGCTGAACCGTCTGGATTTAGCCATAGAGCAATGTTGTGGTGAGATAAGTGATATTGAGAAAAGTAAAGATACGCAATTAGCATATAATTGATCTCTTAGTATGAAAGATTCAACATTCATAGTAGGATTATGTACAGGGTGTTGCAAAACCTTTACCCCTCCCTGGTTCGACCTTAAGGTCAAATGATTTCACTAAGTATTTTATACCAAATTGAAGCCCGTAAAAAACTACATCGATGAGTGCAATTAGACCAAATATTGTCTATTACATTATTAAAAGATCTTACACTATATATCAAAATGTCATAGATCCTATAATGTCGAATATATGGAAAAACGTTATACCCATTTCTCCACAGTGGGCAATTTTCCATAGGCACGTGGAAATTTATTTCAGCGCGACCCGTTGAACCGAAAAATTTGTTTTTAATAGGTTTTTGTGTGCGCACTTTCTTATGGCATCCGTATCCCAGCTAAAATCTGGTTTTGTGGTAGTTTTCCAGAGATTCAGTCTCTTGAAAACCCTTCAAAAAACCACTTTAAAAGTTTTTCAACAACACCATTAGATTCATTATGGTCGAAAACCTATAGAAAACTGGTTTTCACAATTTTCGAACGCTCAAGATGCCGTGCAAAAAGCAGCAGCTTTAACTTTAGAGAAAAATCTTGAAAAATCTATTTTCAGAAAAATTCAGCATACATGCGTTGAAAGTGGTAAAAGGACACATCATTAGATGCAGTTTTTGACGCTGATTCCGAATATGTCCTTACTTTTTAGCTAGGATGCTTTTTGACTAAGGAAAACGTGGCAAAACGATAAAATCCAGGGTTTTTGTAAAATCTACAACTTCGCCCAGAAATGTTTGGGCAAGTTTGGGCATTCCATCTAGACGTGCCACATACAGAGGAACAATTGCTGAAAGTTTCATTGAAAACAGAGCTTGGATGTGGATGGCGTGCCTACTTTACTAGGCACATGTTTCCGAAAGACATCTCGTGCAGATAAAAGAGATAAAAATCATGTTCTTTCGTTTTCGCAAACCCGTTCGGACAAAAATTTTTTTATGAATAAATAGCCCAAGTGCGCAGCTTTCAGAATATATATGTTACAATTTTTAAGTGACTGCCTATTTGACAAGAGAAAACGATTTTCGTCGAGTTGTAGCAAAAATTGCAAAAAATTGGGACTTACCCATCTCGACCACTTAAAGCATTTGGATCAAATATTTTTCACCATTAAATTGGCCATTAGCTGGTGTATATAAAACACTATTTAAATCATTAAAAAGTAGCTTTCGTTTTTTCACCTAATTTCCATGTGATTACCCACTGTGTTCTCCACATATACCTTACTTCTTGATGGTAGCTTATATCACTTTGAAGTGTTTTTAATGTGTATTCTTTTAGAGTAGAGTACTATCTACTCTAAGTAGCTCTCATTCTGTTCGACTGTTACAACACACGTACACGAACTGGATAATGTGTTTATTCTTAATTGAAAAAGATTCAATACTCATGATTAACAATGACTAGCTTGCCGAATGGCAGTGTGTCGGATGCTGTCATGGTGTTTTAAACACAGACAATATGAGCATTGTAGGTGTCACAATTGATTATGGACCTTATGGATTTTTGGATCGTTATCCGAAGTTTTATTTGTGACGGATCAGACGACAATGGACGCTGTTCTTACAAACAACAGCCGATTGTTTGTCGTTGGAATTGTGAGAAACTCGCTGAAGCACTATCTCAATAATGTCAGTAGAGAAAGCAAAACAAATTCTTCAAAAATTGGGTATGCTCGTTTTTTCATATATTCGACATTATAGGATCTATGACATTTTGATATATAGTGTAAGATCTTTTAATAATGTAATAGGCAATATTTGGTCTAATTGCACTCATCGATGTAGTTTTTTACGGGCCTCAATTTGGTATAAAATACTTAGTGAAATCATTTGACCTTAAGGTCGAATCAGGGGGACGTAAAGGTTTTGCAACACTCTGTATATTGAATAAATGTTTACCATTGACATCATCTGCTGTATGTACTTTATACTCACTGAGTGGTGATATAATGGATTACAAACAACTAATTGATGATACAATATTTATGTTTGAATATATTCGAAATGAGAAATCAGAACAAAATTATGAAGAAATTCTTGAAATTGTTTCGACCACAAACCGTAAACAGCACTCTTGAATATTTTAGGTTGTCAGTGAGTTATGCGATATAACTGGTAATCAGGTGAAAATAACGCGGGTAACTGGTAAGCAGACAACTTATTCAAATGTACCATTAACACCACCACAAGAATCTTACTGACTTAATTACTTAATTGATTCATTGCAATATTAGATCATTTTCTTCTCAAACCCATTGGTCTTTCTAGAAAATCTGTTAGTATGGAGCACCGAGATTGTAGCACTTTAATGATTCCAGTGTGTAATGGTCAAAATCATCTCGGTTTTTAAAATTTCAATAATTTTGGTAAAAAATTGACGACTTTATAGACGTTTTACAGGTAACGTTGGATCCATGGAAATCTTAAAAATTCAATAACTAAGGAACAGTAAGGTGCTCGTAATTTAATAATTCACTCAAAAAAGTTGGCAAAGAACTGAAAATTCGAAGTTTCCATGACTTTTCCTTTTTGATATATTTATACATGGTTAGTTAGTTACAGGACATTGAGCTGAGAAAGAAAAAGCTAGGTTGAAGTTTTGAGAAAAAGTTTGTGAACGTGTGGCAAAAGTTAACTGATTGTAGTGCATTTTTATTGAGAAAATATCCTGCGGCCGACATTCAAGCCTCTTAATATACAAGCCTTACAATTTGACTAACACTTATACTTTTTACTTGCTTATTCTTATGTTACCTGAATATTGCTTTTTTATCGTAATCAAAAAACAGAATCGACAATGATTTTCAATCCTTTTTCTTTCTTAATACTAGAAAGTGACATGCTGTTGAAGGCGGAAGCCTAAATTTATGTTTTCATTTCGTTTGTAGAGAGGAAAAAAAGAAAAAGGACTGAATCTTCAATCAAAACTTTTTCTCTCTTCCACTAGCATGTATGTATATAATCTTTTAAAGAAAGGGTTCGATAAAACGTTCCGTTTCTTCAAACCTCTCTACCAAAACAGCATCCACGTTCAACAACATTAAACATTAACTGTTACTAAAAAGTTTCCGGTATTCTGTTGAAATACATCTTCGTTCCTAACTATCTTAAAACAGGTGTGGCTTTTTACTGAAATGTATGGGCAAAAGGTCATTATGTCGTTTACGCAAATTGCATAGCTAACGTTGGGATTCTCCTTCCCAAGAAAGAATCCGCCTTGAGAAACAAAAGATTGGGTAAACCAAATGTATCACCAAGTATCCATTTAAACGACAAGCAGTTGAATTGTAATGCTCTGAGAAACTATTGTCAGTAGCTCAAATGTGGGAAGTGCTATTTTTGCACACCTTTATTATACTTAATTCATAGTCTCGTAAACGTTTCTTCAGTCCAAAATATAAAACTAGACGTGGAAAAGACGTTTCTTCATCCTACACAATTGTTTAATAAAAGTCTAAGGTCTAAGGTCTAAGGTCTAAAGTCTAAGTCTAAGGTTTAATAAACCTATCTTTCTCTTTTTCTATGCTGATTCATTTTAGCAGCAGCAACGACCACGGAAAACACAGTATTATTTACATAATGGGACGTTTAACAGTTGTAGTATTAGCGGGACGTCATTTGAAACACGAAGATGTTGGTAGTGAAGATGATGCCTATGTTGAATTATGGTTAGATGATCAAAAAGATAAACAACGTACAAAAGTGATTAATAATTCGAATAATCCAACATGGAACGAAACACTTGTCTTGTGAGTGAATTTAATATAAAAAACCGCTTAAATAATGTTTAATTTCGCTATTTTTCTTTTACAGTGATTTAGGGGACAAGAAATGTGATTATTTACATATGGCTGTATATGACAAAGATCCAGTTGGACAGGATCATATTGGTTCAGCTAAAGTTAATTTAAAAAACGTTTATGATAGTGGTGAAAGTACCGAATGGATAAGTTTAGTACCAGGTACAGGAGGAACTGCTATAAATGGACTAGTACATTTAAAAATGAAATATGAAAATTAGAATTAGATTTGAACTATATTAACTCAATAGAAACTATAAAACTGCTGGTATAACGTAGATACAATTATTGTCATCATCCTACGATGTAGAAAGTTCGTTAACCTTTTTTTCTCTTTTTTTAAACATTTTAAAATAAACATATCATACGTACAAGCACACGACCACTAACTCAAACGTACATCAAGTATAAGCCTTCGATTGTTGCTCCGCTTCCTTCCTCACCGTCTCATACAAAGAACAAGAATAGAGCGAAAGCAAAACATGAATCAGATTTACAGGAACAATACATCTGCTCTGAAAACCCCTCTGTATATCTAAAGTCGTAGAATCATATTACGATTTTATTATCATTAAAACCGTTGACGTAGTACGACTTTAAGAAGTCGTTAGGAGTTTGGGATATGCGAGCTTCAAATCACATTAGTTGATTTGACTAAAACAAAGAGATCTGAATGTACGAGAAGTTGTATCTCAAGAAACCTGAGAAGAAAGTATGTTAGAGCTTCATCAAATAATCTCATTCTTTGAGACTTTCGTGCAAGTTTCATGGAGTAAGTATTTAGATTCGAAAGAGCATAATATAACTCATGATTCACATTACACACGCATAATCGTAAATCAAATAATAATTTGTCGAAACCATAAGAACGCTAGTGAACATCTATCAACTTTGATTAACGAGCATATCAACACTGAAATCATTACTAAAACTTTTTCTGTTGTCAACGTCATAACCTGGATATCATTGAAAGAGAGTAAAATTATTTAAAATAAAAGCTTCACAGCTTATTTTGAATCACAATAAACAGACTATTTTTCTACGGTACCATAGTCGCTTTAACGAAGTAGATAGGACACTAGTTTTAGAACTTTAGCTATTCTGCAAGTGAACAAATCGATCACACAATTTGTAAGAGTAACATTCAACACATTGAACCGTAACATTCTTGTACAGCTTTTGATGGCATAGTGATTATTGGAATTGTGTGTTTCTTTCTCTTCCAAAAGTAACACCGTCTTCTTTTCAATGTTCTATATATTACTCTTTGCACACACACACACATCAATTTTCTCTCCTGTTTTCTGTCAATAGTTACTAATAATTACTTTCAAAAGAAAAAGATGAATAACATATACCACTCAGTTCTAAAGGTATTTCGCTGTTTCTTTGAAAATGAAATGAATAGATGATGATTATAATGGGAATTCGATACTACACTTGTGTCCATACACGATGAAAGAACAGGGAACAACAAGAAGCGAAGAATTTTTTTCTTGTTTATTCAAAGAAAAAGTATTAAATAACCGAGAAGAAACCTGGATAAATGACTCCCACCATGGAAGTGGCAGCAAGAAGCGATTGTCACTACCGAACTTACACTAACGAGGGAACATATGGAAGTGGCCATCTCCGATTTATATGATTTATACCTGGTTCAATAGGGCATAGTCAGGTAGTGAAAAGCCTAAAGGGGTTCAGGCCCATGTCGCTTTCCCGAAATGTTAGAGCCATTTTATTGATGGAACTGCGAAAAAATTCATACCTCACAAAAGGAACAAGATAAAAGGCTGAAAGTTTTTCTGCAGTTGTATTCGATCCTCGACGGCACCACAGTGAATTGTCTATTTAACCGTCAAAACGTTTAAAAAACGGTTTAACTTCTCGCAGTTATCATAGTTTAATGTATTGTGTCTGGCAAGGTCCGAAAGAGTTGGTTCTCAAATAAAAGGATTTCTACAGATCTTGGCAAAAGCCAGGGTTTTGAGAGCATCGAGATTTTGCAAAACACTACCTATAGGTATCTGTGCATCAGTCAATAGTGTCTATACTTGGGAAGTTTAAACCCTTTTTTAAAAGTTTTGATGATTATATAGATAATCCGCTGTGGTAGTGTCGAAGGACGAATCAACAGTAAATTCGGAAATTCTCTAGAAGGAGAAAAGCTACAAAGGTGAAACATTTTGTGGATATTGTTGTTATGCAACACAACTACAGAAAAATTTCAGTCTTTTATCTTGTTCTTTTTGTGAGTTATGAATTTTTTCATTTTCTTAGAAGTATATTGCTGCAGAAAATTCACTTTAATTTCATGGCACTAAGCACACTAGCTGCTTAGCAGCACCGTCTACCATCGTCAGAAGGAAGCCTTTCCCTTTACTATTAGTGTGTTTTTAACTTGACCGCTATGTTTACAGCACTTTAGTTCGTTTGATGACAAGATCTGCGCTGGAAGCTTTGCGTAAGCGTACTTTCCAAAGTTGGGTTGGGGTGAGTCAGAACATCTCAATTCACATTTTTTCGTGATGCCCTGTTTGTGGATTTTGCTTTTTAAGAAATTTAGATTATATTTATTTTTAATTTCGTGAACCATTTTTTTATAGGTTTTCCATGATCCTCTTCCTAATGACATGAGAGTTGGGTTTTGAAAAAGTTTTCTAAGGGGTTTTCCAGAGATCCGGTTTCTGGAAAACCCTTCAGAAAACTTTCTCAATATTTAAAAACGATGCCACTGGAAAGAGCATTGTCGACACCTATAAGAAACATGTTTCGAGTTTTTCAGGTTGCTTTATCTTGAAATTCAAATTTTCAGCACGAAATTGTTTGTGTTAATCTCAAAAACTAAGAAATTTCTAGAATTCAAAATCGAGCGACCGAAACTAGGTGAGTTATACACCATTCGATGCAGTTTTTCACACTGATTTCGAATATGACCTTACTTTCAAGAAAAGGCGCTTTTTTGAGGGAGAAAACTGCGAAATACTCGAACATCCCCAGGATTTTTGGAAAGCCTGTAACTCAGCACCCCTAGAGTTGGGAGACTTTGTGAGATCAGTATTGATAAAGGAGGTTGAGACGAACATTTTGAGCTATTTTTCATATCAATAGCTGCTCAGTGGAGTTTAGCGCTTGCATTTTTATGAGGACATCTGTTTTTTAGATGAGTTCCATGGAAAGATCTTCGCGCGTTCCCCGAAATTTAACTTTATCCGACGAAAATTTTCTTACGGCTAGATAGCCCAACAGATGGTGATTCTATATATGTGATTGTTTTTGAAAAAAAACTTATAATTTGACGGAGAAAATGCAATTTTACACGCCATCATACTAATTCTACTGATAATTTTGTAATTTAATTTTCTCAACTTTGGAAGAAGCTAGAGCCAAACACTTTTCACCGTTAAATAGGGTATTATTTATAGTATATATGTCATCATTCAAAATATAAAAATTCGAACCTGCGATTTTTCACCAAAATGTTGCCTAAATGCACACTGTGCCATATATGATTAAAAGACATGAAAAAGAAATGAATTGGGAAGATTCATATACGGCAAAAACGAACAAGAAAAGGAAAATCAGACTAGCAAGAAACAGTCAGAATCATATATCATTGGCATTACAGGTGTACACGGGTACTATTTTCGTACCCGTACCCTACACGTACCGGACTTATGCCTAAAAATTTTCTTCTTTTGTTTTCCAGCTAAGAACGATGTTAAAACCATGTCATCATGAAGATGTCAAATTATCATTACGTTTTCAAGTAATTCTTTTTAAACCTTCATGTACCTTAGCTAAACTCCTGTATTTTTGCACTAAAATTTGTGGATTTTCCACTAGAACCTTCCGATTTGCGGGTAAATTAAAAATAACAGAACCCGTACCCCACGACTTCGTACTCGTACCCAACCTTTGAGTACGGGTCGGGTTGCACATCTCTAATTAGCGTAAGATCATATATAATCGTACAAAATCAGGCACGATCTTATGTAATCTTGCTATTTCATACGTAAAATTTCATAGGATCAATCAGATCGTGCAATATCGTGCGTACGATTGTCGTACGAAACGCGTAGTCTAGATCCTGTGACTTTTGAGGGACCAAGTTTCAGACGTCGATCGTACCATTTTGTGTGTATCAATTTGTAGGATTATTCTAGGTCAAACCGGTTCGTGTACGATCATAGAATATAATCGTATCTGATCATACCCGATCTGGTACGATCTACTCGTACGACTCTTCGAGCTGGATTATCACGAGATTAAACGTGATCAAAACTTTATACTTACATTGGTATGGTACAGAGTTTAAGAGCAATTGTATAAGAAAAGCCGATATGGTCAGATACTTGATGTCACCGATCGGACTGTAATTTTTACTATATACAGAACCAATGTAGACTAGCTTATAGCCAAAAGATGATGCTCTAAATATGTTTTCTTCCCGCGTTATAGGTGTCGCTTTGTAGAGGTCGAGCCTGATGAAAAATCAATAAAATCTACTTTCCCAAAGTATGCAATATTTCCACTATTTATTCTAAAATTTTTATCAAACAATATTGAATCGTTCCGGAGAAATCCCTCTCATTTGGCATACACGACACTCCAGTGCGCTCTTTCGCTTCTAAAAAAACCGTACAAAAGCTTGTGCAAAAGCAAAGACTCATAAATTAGCCAGAACTGCCGTCAGAGGAATGTATTATACATTTTCTCGTATTTTTCGTTAATAACTAGGTCGTAGTGACAAACTAGGAAGGAGCTCCTGTGAGATTTCCTCTCTGGTTTAATTTCATATGGTTTAAAACGTGAATCAAACATGAATTGCTTGTAGTTTTCATCATTTACTTTCAATACAATCATGGTAATCACATATAACAGATAAAAAGAACTAACTGTTCTTGTTTAAATAAAATAAAATGGCACTCTACTTTTTTACTCGAACTTTCACTTCCTTCCCTGGTTCATTAGACAAGTTCTTGGCAAAAAGATACAGCTTCGTCAAATAGACGTTTTACTACTAACCCCACGCTGTCTGCTACATCTTTCCCGTGACCACTTTACAGAAATAGCCATCTTATGTCAACCACTTTATCTTTTAGCACACTTATTCATTAAAAAGACCATTGTTTTGTTTCTAAATTGCGAAACAGGAGAGTCGGAGATAATGTTGATGGTGGCAACATTTTTTTGGTAAATTAAATCTTCCAAAACATTTTTAATTGCACACCAACTAGCTTCACTCATGTGGCTAGTGTCGTCGCTGATCGAACCGACGCTAAAGGATCCAGTTTTAAGCCATACATGGCCGGTGAGAAGAGCGATATGGTGTTCATAATAGTAAGCACCTATTTAAGAAAGACAGGAGAAAGATTATTTTGTGTGGCTATATTAGTGACAAAATCGCAAACAAGACTTTTCCTAGAAAAACAGAAAAACTACCTTTTTCTTCACGAGCTTGCTTTAGATCATAGTTCTCTGACCAATCAAGCTGAATATAGGCAACGCTATCATTTTCTTTAGCATGCGTTTTGGCTGCTTTGAACTGTTCGTGTGCTCGGTGCAAGTGCTCTTTCAAAGTCCAAAATTGTAAAAAACAACTGATAGTCCTTCTGAACTTTCGCAACTACCAAAAACGTTACCTACATCGTATGATGGTACGTATCGTATGACGGTACTTATCTGGTGAATGTCACATAATCAATTTCAACACCTGTTTCATACTCAAAAATCTCATGGAGAGTTGATAGATGATTTAGACAGTATCGTACTTGTTTATTATCAATGATTTTATTCTTCTCAGGGCACAATTTACTAATGTGATCTTGACATAGGAAATTTTCAATGGTGGTTTGAATAAATGATGGAGCAGTTTTCTTCGGAGCACTAGGGTTTGATAGATTTACACCTAATTCTGTTCGAATATCTTTCTGCGTTCCATGAGCCAAAGTGTCTTTTGCATCTTTCAAACGTGTGATTGCACGACGTTTAGCGGAAGGACTAATATTGTCAAGAAAAATTGGACTCGGCGACGGACGTGGTGGAGTTTCAGATTGAGATACTTTTAATTTTCCGTTTTCATTAGTTAATTGACGTACAGTGGCACGAAGTTGTTCTATTTCATTTTTCAATTTTTGGGTTTTAGATCTACGTGTTTTTTTTCCTTCTTTCTTTCTGAGATCAACTTTGGTAGTGGATGACGGTACCGAAACATTAGCTGACACGCCTTCTTGTTTCAGCTGTTTTTTCTTCAATCGATGTGCTGCTGTCCATTTTCTCTGAGCTGGTTTACATTTTTTGTCCAAAGTTTTTGACTGAATTCTTTTCAGTTTTTCTTTTTTTATAGGTTTTTTCGTATACAGTGTTTTTCCTGTCAGATAGTACCATCTAGAAAGACTAGACAGTCAGAAAAGACAAACTCAAAATTATAATCTAAACACAATTAATTTAACAATGCTATATCGCTTCATATTTCTGTAAAATCCAGACGATTATTTTCAAGCTGCCTCCGAACGCTTCAAAAAGAGTTTCATGAACTTCGTGAGGAGTCGAACGATATATAATAGTAGCAGTTTCATTCGAAAAAAGCTCGAAAATTCGTAAGAAAAACTGGCCTTACATTTCGAGGTATAATGTAAAAATTTTTGACAAAGCCTGGAACTTTAATGAAACTGCTATGTCAGTTTTGTTCAATTCTGCGAGCTGCATCTTTCTATGAAACTTTCATAGCAGTACAGTCAGTTGTTTGAGGCTAAAAAGTGAATTAACTTTGAAACACTGGCCTTACACTTAGCGTGTAAACGTGAGTTTTTCAAATTTTTGTTCAATTTCAAGGTTCGCAACACAAGCGATTATTAGCAGATTTTGTAGTATTTTCTAAGCTCTGTCTTTGGCCGACTTGATTTTTCGAAAATCGCTTTTACATGCTCTCTACGGACGTTCTAAACTGGCCTTACACTTTGAGTGTAAAGGGACTTTGAACCTGAAGGAACACTCAGAAGTAAACAAACTCAAAAGTGAATGGCAAAATTAGATAGAGAATTGAAAGCTTTACAAACCGTACTATTTACTTTTTTGATATCGTTCTTTCTTTTCTTTAGAAAATCTATTTTTCAGTCAATGACTCATCGAAAAAACGGATATTTTTCACTTTTAACCTATTTAAACCCACGTAACTCAGTTAGTTGACGGCATATTGTTACGAAATTTTTATGGTAGTGTGGCTAGGGCAAGGGGGAAACAGCGGACTCCAGACGCATGGAGTCATTTGGAGTCAAGTGGAGCCAAGTGAAGTCACTTGATGCGTTGGAGTTAATTGATGAGGTGGAATCAGGTGATAGGGTGGAGCCCACGAGAGAAATAGCAGACTAGATGGGATCCCAGTCTTGTGAAGTCACTTGGAGTCAAGTGGAGTCACCTGATGTGGTGTACTCAGAAGGTAAAATAAAAGATCCTATGAGATTCGATGGAGTCTGATGGACTCCGGGGATGTGATGGCTTATTTCAACTGTGAAGGACATGAACTCGTTAATGTTTTATTCCCCAAAACGGAACATTTTGCTCTATCAAAGGATCCGATTCCCAAAATAGAACAAAAGTTTCCCATTTTCGGGAAAACATTACGATAACAGCAGATTTTTTGTTCTGTTATGGGAATTGACGCCCTTGGAAAAGTAAATTTGTGCTGTTTTTGGGAATCGATTTTCATAATAGGACATCTGTTCTAGAATGGGAATACAACAATGACAAGTTTTTAAAAAAAGGCCAATAGACTCGATCAGATATGACTTGTCTGGAGTCAGTTGAAATCAATTGAAGTCATTTGGAGTCAAGTGGAGTCAGTTGGTGTGTTGAAGTCTGGAGTCCGCTGTTTCCCCCTTGGGCTAGGGTCTGGGATAGAGAATAAAAAAAGTTTGAAAATCGATTCATAACAACGGTGTTAGTAGCAAAAATATTTCCAAAATGTCATTGTACAAAGAAGTTGCAATTGACTCATATATTTGGAACCTAAACTCTTTCAAATATCTACCAATAAAAAAATATCTCAGTTTATTTGTAGCTTTGAGCTGACAATGAACATTGGGGCTTTTCTTGTAAATTCCATAACTTTGCAAAGAAATGTCATGTAGAGCTGGGCAATGTCATTTTGGTCAGAATTTCGCGTGCTACAATTTTAACTTATTAAGAAAAGTTTTGGAGAGTTTATGGAGTTTCTGGAAAATTGGTTTTCTGGAAATCCAGTCTTTGGAGGCCTAGCGGCCCAAACCATTATCATATTCGGATTCAGCACATTTTTTTACCTAATACCCACTAGCTTAGAGCTAAAAAGCAAGGTGGCAGTTGGTGACCTTCCCTCGTGAGTTATTAAGTTAATTAATTTTTTCGTGTTTCGCTGAGAGAAAAAGGAAAACCGTCATAACTTTTTGTTAAAGCAATAAGAGCGGTTCTTTTAGACCGGTTTTTAAATCCTTTTAGAGGTTTTACTATCACATTGCCAAAAGATCATTGAAATCAGAGGTGGACATCTATAAACGATCCACTGCAAGAATAAAGATAGTTTTTAAATGTTCTTCAATTGTGCTAAGCCCGTTTGGATTCAGTATGGACTGACTTCGTCTGCACTTAAAACCCAAATTTTTTTCTTCAGAAATGCCAAAATCAATAGACTCTCAAACTTTCAGAACTATAGCCTATACGGGCTTCTTTGACAAAAATCATACATACCCATCGCGTTTCAGTTTTTCCTTCTCATTTAAGTTTTGGAAACTTCTAAGAGAATAGAATCTCACCAACTGACTGAACTTATCACAATATGGAGCCACCGCCGACCTCTAGGTCATTTAATCAACAAAAAACCAATTCGTAGGATCCCGATTGCACAGTCGACGTTTTTATAGGAAGTATGAGTAAGCATATATATTGTAATTCGCGTTTCAAAAAAATAAAAATAACACTTATGTGTCTAAGACAAGTTGTATATCGTTTTGCAATTTTATGTTATAGTTTATATTAGGAGTTTGAAAACTTCTATATCTGATGTTTGAAAATTTCGTTCACCGGTAAATGTATTTTGTCCATGTCCAAGCGTATCCATATATGTGCTTGGAAAATTTGTATAACTATTTGTATTTGTATTACTTTCACTTTGAATACGTAAATCAGCTCCTTCACCAAAAGCTGGACCATGATCAGCATAGTTATAAACAGCATTACTATTGAAATGTTGATGAGAAGTAAATTTTGTCGGCTGATTACCATATGAATTTGTTAATAAGAATAGAAATGAATTTGGTGCAATTGAATAAGTTCCTGATGGTGACCAACTTTGGGGCGAATAACCACCAAATAAATAGCTTTTAATCGATTTAATAACGGTCATTGTTTCATCTTCCTTATCGCATAAACGATGAAAATCTTTTGCATTAAAACCGTCTCGCGTTGCCTTATAAATCATTTGCCAATTTTGATTTTTAACACCATAAAATTCATTAAGTTTCTGCTGTTGTTGAATATTTAAAAGTGTTGTACCACCTTGAAATTTCTTATCTGGTACAGTTAAAATATCGAATAAAGTATTTAATCGATAAAATTTGACTTCAGTTATCAAACGTTTACGTAAACGTTCTTCTTCGGGCAGAATAAATTCACCGGTACGCATATAATCTAAAATTTCAGCAAATAAATCACTATTCCGATCAACAAATAAACGTCCACGTGCATCTTTTTCCGATTCCCATTCACGTGCGAATAATTCTGTGAAAAATGTATTTGGTTTTTCTTTTGTTAATGTTCTAATTGTTGTTTGAAATTCACGTCCGCCAACATTTAACATCACTACGTCATCATGAATGATGGTTTCCTTCTTTAACAAAGACGACGGCGATAGTTCATTCGGCAGAATCTCAATATTTTTCTTAATTGATATCAAAAGATGACTTAGCTCTTCACATTGTTTAAGTAATAATGATTTTGACATTTTGAAATCAATGGACACGATAACCTCCACGTTATATGTCCGTAGAATAGAAAGGTTGAGTTATGATTATCTTTTACAGATAGATATAATTGTTTGTTATAAGTAAGTTTAGTGTGAAAAATATCGTTTATGTAATAGTAAGCACCAGACTTGGTTTACTACTTTTTTTTTCCTTTTCTGCGTTGACGTTTACAAGTTAGACCGATTCTTTGTTGTTGCTTTTTTAATGGACAGAAAAGAAAAAGAAAGCATGTTAGTAAAAGACGTATCTCCACTACCACACCGCTAGAAGAGAAAATACATTTTTTCTCCTGGTTCTTCGTTCTCTTTTTTAACATTTTTTTTTTATGACGACAGTAATATGATCGAACGGTTCGGAGGTTGAAAAAAAGACATTTATTTAGACATTCCTTTAACAACGATAGATGTCAGCGCCTTATCCTTTTCTGTATAATCTGGCAATGTAATAGTGTGTGCATAATATATTATCAACAAATAAAAAGAGATAAATAAGTAGACAACACTAAACACAACACCCATGATGGTCAAAATGAGAAGAAAATTGTGTACTAAATAGCTCATTTATGTGGCATGGATTACACATTAACTGCTCATTTTTAGATCATTTCCTGGGTTTTCTTACGATCAATAAACATGAAAATATACTAAAACAATATTTCTAGTCACTACAGAGTGCACAAACTTTTCTCGTTCTTCTATAAATGAAAAGCTGTAGACACTGGTTTACTATGAAAATCTTAAAGAGAAAACTTAATCAACCATTTCAACCGTCTGATGAACACGAAGATTTCAAAGCAACTTTAGATTGTACGTACAAAAAAATCCAGACATTTTTCAATAACTTTTGACACCCTTACACACTACTGTTAAATCAAATGATATTAACGATTATTTTCGAAATGTGTATCTCTCTTTCATTGATATAACATTAACAGAATTATCATATCGTTTTGATTGTCATCAACAAAGTGTTATTAATATTATACAATTATTACCATCGAATGTTGTTCATCTTACAGTTAATGATGAAATTGAAAAAATGTTTGATTATTATAAAGATGATTTAGCAACGGATGATCCAGAAACATTCAAAAGTGAATATCAAGTATGAAAACATACATGGACTAAAAAACCAGAGCAATGACGACCATTAACAATAAATGAAACGCTGAAAGAAATTGAATCAATTAAAAACTTCTTTCTTAATATATATCAGCTGGTATAACTGTTTGGTATTCTTCCAGTTTCAGTTGCTATTGCCGAACGTTCATTTTCAACAATGAAGCTGATTAAGAATTAATTAAGAAACAGAACCCGTGATGAAGGTTTAAGACAAGGATTTTTTAGAGAACGGAATTGGGGCTAAAAAGAGAACAGTTATCTATTTATGTCAAATTTGGAGTGATTAGAGAACGGTCAGAATTATAAAACGAAAAAATCGATAAGAGAACGGAATTAGTGCTGAAATGAGAACGGTTCAGAATTCTGAGTTCAAAAGACTGAAAAGAGAACGGTCACATATTCGAATAGTGAATTATTATATATATACATTACGCGCAAAAAAATATTGTACAAAAAATGCAAATATATATGATATTTCAAAAAAGTAGAGCTCGACTAGATTTGTTTGATCTACCACATTTTTTTGGTCCTAAAGGCATACGATCTTTTGAGATTACGTGATAGCCAAAAGCAATTACAATCTAACTGTATGTTCACAAACGTATTCTTTGCAAAAGAATCTGCACGAACAAAAGTTTTATTGAACCGAAACTATACATAGATTCATACCATATCTTAAAATGATTGAATGATGAAAATGCATTGCTACCAAAACAATTAATCTACTCTTGGATACTCATTATTAACGGATGCTATTTAAGGTAATTTCTCTGAGCCTATTCCTCAATTCCGCTATTCCTCTATTCCCGGACTATTCCTCTCTTATTCCTCTGTCATTCCTCTATTCCGCTCTTCCTCTATTCCCCAATTATTTCTCTCTTCTGATGGGTAAACCAACTTGGTTTACCCATCACCGTTTTCTTCCAAATTAACGAATAACGTAAAATACATACTGCAATATAATACAGAAAATTTTTCAAGAATAAAATGTGTAATAGCAGAAGACACAGTTCAAAACTGTAGAAACTCATAAATAGTACAGCCTTAACAAGTTTGACATACTCATGCCTTTTCCACTTTTTGAAAATCTTTTCCAGTAAATTGAAGAGACAATCTCTTGCATCGTATCGATGCACGTGTCTTTCTTTAAGAAAGACGTCTGTGAGAATACGATGCAAGAGTTTGGTTAAACCCTTTCATTGCTTTGCACGACAAAGAAAGAAAGATAAGAAAGCACAAGACAGGCACGTGTAGAGCATCGTTCCAAGACAAGGATGGCTTGTAGAAGTCTGAGCGGCTTGAAGACTTGTTTTATTCCATTAGGCGCAGGTTTTATACACATATAGATCTGCATACTCGAAAAGAATTTGCTTTCTTCCATGTAAATAAAAATTAAATAAAATGTTTGCTTTTGAAACAACAAATATAAAGAAAAATTCTACAAACAAGAAATAAAAATATTAATCCTTTACCCCCTGGTGCTAATCCACCCGATCTGGTGTTGATTTGACCACAGGGATATCTTATATGGATGCTCAATATGATAATGGTATGGTTAAATGTGAGCTAAGTTCTCTCACTGCGGAGGTGCAGAATGTAAACAATGGAAAAGATAGTATTTTTGTGTATGTGTGTGAAAGGCATAATGGAAAGTTGTTATGGAGAATCTCGGTCGAGATTCACAATGTTTGTTTTATGTAGATAATGTCAAAAGTAGTCGACTAGGACCTCGATGTAACCGTATCTCATCATTCACAGTAGGAGGAGAGGGCGTTTTTTGATAGTTTTTTTGATTTTCCATTTCCGACGGATTTATTTCAAGCGGGAAAAAGCGCAATCCGGCATTCCGTGCATCGGGCTGAAAGTAAGAGAAACAAAATACATATTTTGTTAATACACATATATTGTTAACCGTGGCGAAAAAGAATGATGATAACCCCGTCTTTTACTTCAAAACTGTTAGGAGAAAAACGGCTCAACTTTAACAAATGTAGTAAAAACGAAAGGGATTATTTTTTTCTGCTTCCACACACTTCCAAATTGATGTGTACTTACCCCAACTTTAGTTATATATAATTTAATATTTCAAATTTATATATTAAAACAAAAAGTAGTGCATGGCTGCAATAGACTATACGATAAAGTGATCGTAAGACTGCGATAACAGAAAAGAAATTACTATTAAAAGAAAACATACACGTTGTGTATCTCTTTCTGGGCTGAATAAATTTTTTCGGTCAACGCCCTAGGCCATATATTTTTCGGTAAAAGTCGTATTTCGAGTGAGCAAACTGTAACTGCTTATTTTATTACTGTCAGCACATAAAACTGTGTATAACGTTAACAAAAATGTCCACTGAAGAAAAGTTTGAAAACATTTATTTTAAACACGAGTCACTTTATTTCTGGTAATTTTGAAGAGTGTGATAGCGTTCAAAGCAACTAATTGCATGCATTGGTAAATTGCACTGTTTGCAATACGTATTGCATTGGTGACGCTGTTTTTTCTGCCTGATGCTACACACAATACAATCTGGTTTGTATTTTTTGTCATCGTAACTGGCAGGAAAATGACGTTCTGTCAGCCTGTTTGGCAATGCTTGCTGAAACGGTCTGCCGCGTCCGACAGTTTCGACAACAGTATATTCTGACAGTAAACTATCAATTACTTTCTTGCGAAAATTGGTGGCATCCAGACATTTATCCCTTTTCTCTCGTTTATATGTGATGTGTTCATTGATCAGGGCAACCTTATGAATTCGGTGATATACAGTATGGTACCAGTTTGTAGACTCGTAGCCAAAAGCGTATGACCCTAACATTTGATCCATACGATCAACTCCCGACATTTGCGCATTGTACTCTTCCACTGCAACAGGTTTATCCAGCAATCTTCCATCTGGGTTTCCCTTTTCACGAAACACCTTTTAAGTCGTTTTCAAGTTCGCTTTTGCTTAGGAAAACATAGCTTCAGGTCCTGGCTCTCGAATGATGATAATCACAAGTCAGTATCTTTTTTTGAGTCATTAAAAAAGTAACCACCGGTCTTGTATTTTGGAGCTAATAGTAATAGGCGTGTTGCATAAGAATTTCAAACAAAGGAAAAGTATTTCGTTTCTCAACATAGTCTGCTATATGAAAACCTCAAGATTTTGGGCAGTTTTCAGGTAGATTTAATTCTGATCTGTAGGAGTCCTTTTTCAAAACTTTTTCAAAATCCCTCGAAAACCATAGATATATGATCTTTTAGGTTGGATTCTGAAAGTAGACACCAAAGACTATCTAAGCATATGCATAACTTTTTATCGCAACTTTTACAGAAAATTCAAATTTCTTAGAGGCTCTTGGTCTCATTCGCTGTGGCTATTACATTTATATGTTACATTCATTATATGCAATCCGATTTCTATATTTTGAAGCTTTAATTCTGCCCTTCTCATGAGATCATTCCGACTATATATTATATTTCTTATAATTATAAATGATCATACATTTATAATACGAAGTCAACTGATCCATTTTGTTTTATCAAATCACTGTGACAGTGATGGATCAGCTAATACATGGTTTACATAATATAATGCAAATGGTTGTTTATCGGTTGCAACCAGTAATTATTCTGTTTATTCGATAATGTAAGATGCAGCTAATTCAAAGATGTAGTGAAAAACTACATTTGGTTGATTTTGGTCTTACCTATAAGAAATGAATAAAATAGTGCAGGTGGCTATCTGTTAGTGTGACTGAGTTATTCGAAAAAGTAACCGATGGCATTTTATTTTGGAACGAATAGTAGGTGAATCACCCATTTTCATCAAAAGTTGAAAAAATTCACTCAAAATCCATCCAGCCTACTTCAGAATGTTAGAAACTACTCTGTTTTATCTGCAGTATATCGTAAAGCTGAAAAAATGTTGAAAAAATCAACAGAAAATACTTTGATTTCTAGAAAGGTTTCGCCAACCTTCAAACCAAACCACCGGATCTAACAGAATATTTCTTTTTGGATTTTACATACAGAATGGGTATTTCCTGATATTCTGAAGTAGCCTAGATGGATTTTGAGTGAGTTTTTTAAGTTTTGATGAAAATAATCAAAAGTGGGTTACCCACCTAGTATATGTTTGTACTCAGTTGTTCCATTTTATTCTGAAAACTAGCATTGCCTCGAGATTCAGCACAGCCGATAACCTAGGTTTTCATTCATTTGTGACAGGCCCAAAGCTAACACAAGAGGAGTGCGAAGGCTTCAGGAAAAACGTCAACTCCCAAAGCATGGATTTCCAGGATGTCGCTTAGATCCAGTCTTGTAGAGGACACTTTAGACCAAATATCTATGAAAAATAATCCGTAGATTTCTATGTTAGTTTTGAGAAAACCAAATTGATTTTCCACAGATCTCCTAAAAAATCAGTCTCTGAAATCGTTTTCAAGTTTGCTTTTGCTTAGGAAAACATAGCTTCAGGTCCTGGCTAGCGAATGATGATAATCGCAAGTCTCTATCTTTTATTCCTTTTGAGTTATTAAAAAAATAACTACCGGCCTCGTATTTTGGCGTCGATAGTAGTTACGGTTGAAAATTTAGTTTGTTTTTCTTGCCTATAAAATCGTTGGTCCGCGTCTTGAATGAAAAGTATATAACTACAGCTAAATGTGTAACTAAGTCTCTAAGATTTATAACAATGTCATAAATTGCTGCGGATGCTTTAAGAAGCTAATATCAGATAATTGTCGATACATGGCATTTTTTCCACCACGTACAACGAACGCATCCTTATATTTCTGTAATTCATTGTTTTGCATTTTATGCTTGCTGTGTCATCTCATTTTGAGTTATAAAATCACAAACTTTGTTAATCTTATTTGCTCCTGTATTTTTTATTTGTAGGTGGACCTGTTCTTGTTTATTCTATGAAAAACGAGAAAAACTATTTTTTCTTCGGAATTCATCTTGGTACGCTAATTTTGATTACAGGTTATTTTTCTAATTGATTTTGATGAAAAGAAGAAGCAATTTAAAAGAGATAGATACAAGATTTATTGCCTATGAGGAAGTCAGCAATAGTGCTTGATGAATAAAGAGCAGACCCAGAAAATAGTGTCAGGCTACTATCATACCTATATAATGCCAGGATCTCCGAAGCTTAATAATTTAAATAAGTTAAAAACTGGAGGGCAACAAAATATTTCTTGTTTTGATTTTAACTATTTTATTCATTTCTTATAGGTACATTACCGAATAAACGGAATAATTACTGGTTGCAACAGATAAACAACCATTTGCATTATATTATGTAAACCATGTATTAGCTGATCCATCACTGTCACAGTGATTTGATAAAACAAAATGGATCAATTGACTTCGTATTATAAATGTATGATCATTTATAATTATAAGAAATATAATATATAGTCGGAATGATCTCGTGAGAAGGACAGAATTGAAGCTTCAAAATATAGAAATCGGATTGCATATATAAAAAATGGTTATCGCAAAATAATGATTAAACCCTGATGCAATTTATGCGAGAAGTCATTAAAAGTCGCGGTGTTATTGTGGCACCACCTGCAGGTAGTCAAAATTAACATTTTCAGGGATTAATCAAAATTTTGTGATAACCCTTTTTTATATGGGCAATCCGATTTCTATACTTTGAAGTTTTAATGCTTCTCTTCGCACGACGTCATTCTGGTCGTATGACAGCAATGTTTAGACAGTGTAGAGAACCATTGTTGTGAACATTTGCATGGTTTTTTTCCTTTTTCTTCGTATCAATCATTTTAATTTAAGTGACGATTTTTACTTGTTATTTTGTGTGTTTGTTTTCAGAAAGGTATTCAGAAAGTTATCGTGAACACAACATGTTCTCACATATGTTTAATATCAGCGATTCATGCTATTCATATTAAACGAAGAGCTGTTCTAGGAAAACTTCATTCTGTCATTGTTGGAATAGTTTGTTCATCGCTTATTATGCTTTATTTTGCTGATTGAATTAAAAGTTAAAGTGGCTAAAGGTTCTTGGAACATAAACAGGACGGTTGATTTGCTCTATATCCGTCTTATAAACCTACGATACGCCGACATTTCCGTGAACGACATTACCGCGAAAACTTGTTTATTGGAAAAGACGAATAAATGAGCCTGATTTGGTATTTTGTATATCACGTTTTGAAACCTGACTGAAGTTGTGTGATGAATGGTCATTATGAGATACAGTTGAACTTTGATAGAAATCCATTTATTGTGATATAACTATTAATCTTTGATTGAATATCTCGAAGTTCTTCAAATGGTAAACCTTGACCACGATATAACACTAACGCAAGACTCTCAATACAGCTGTATAGAATTTCAAAATAATAAGTCCTTATTACTTTAATATAGTGATATTTCGACTTTTAGAGCCATTTTCAAACAATATATAAAAGAAGTACACAGAAATGAAGTAACATACACCACTATTTTTTCCAGAATCGGATTAGAATTCAGGATTCAATCCGATAAAAGCTATCTACAAAAACAAATCTTTGATCGAGTATTATCTGGATGGAGACCTTTGAAGAAATATGGGTTTGTTATAGTCTATTTTCATTCAGTTTAAGAGCGTTTCGATTCTTCTTCAGTTGAATTAATAAAAATGTATATAGCGGAATACGATAAAACATAACTGTATACGGACAAAATCAGCATAACGGCTTGTCCAGCTAACGGCCTCCATTTTTTTGCTCTTTTTTCGAAACGTTATTGCAATAAAGCTACAAATTAAACTAAAATGACAACTAGATAATTAAGTAGATTAAACATTTCTCTAAAAAATGAAAAGTGTCTCGGCTCTAAATGTTGGTTCCTTATGAAAATACAGCTGTTGTACAAACAGCCGCAAAAACCGATTTTTGGGCTATCTTAAAAGCGTGTCTGAAAAAACGGTCAAAATCGTCACAGCGCTAGCGTTTTTCTAGTTTTTCTTTGATTAATACAGATTAATTAGAATAGTTTCGAACTTGACAAGCTGTCACATCTTGTAGAGCGAACAATTTTCTACAAACTTGTATACAGTTATGTTTTATCGTATTCCAAAATAGATTTTTGGGCTGTTTGTACAACATCTGTGTTTTCATAACGAATCAATGTTCAGAGCCCAGACACTTTTCATTTTGTAGAGAAATGTTTAATCTACTTAATTATCTAGTTGCCATTTTAGATTAATTTGTAGCTTTATTGCGATAAGTTTTCGAAAAAGAGCGAAAAAATGTTAGCTGGACAAGCCGATAAAGTGAACATGACTACTGTTTGTTCATCTTGAATTTCTCCCTACTGTTATCTTAGGGGATAACTCTTTATTATTTGAATATATGCACTTTACAACTATAATTAATTAAAACTAATTCGCTACTTAGTTAATTAATTAGAGACTAATTAGTGAATACCAGCTCGAAACTAGTTTCTTTGTTCTTAAGAATTTCAGAGCATGTTTGTATTACTAGTGCGCGTCCACTGTAAAATTATCAGACAAATCAGAGACATTCATCTACCATGGCAAAAAAGATTTTCTAGAGATCTCCTGGAGACCTAGTTGAAAAGCGTATATTCAGTTACCATGTGGAGATCCTTATATATCATTTCTATTAAACGGAAGTCTTACAAGGTGATAAGAATGTAATAGCAATGATTTTTTTTCTTTTGGCTTTCGGACTCTGTCACGTCCGCAACGATGGCTTAAATGAATTATAGCGTCAAATATACGAATGATTTAGAAAAACCGTTGCTACTAGTTCTGTAACTCGAAGTCTCCTCTACAACATCCAACTTGAAAAATCTGCGACATACTTTATCAGTTTCAGAATTTCGCGAGATAGTCGCATGCACCAAAAAAAGCTTGCCTTTTTCAGTCACATCCGCAACGACATAGTTTTTCGCGAAAAAAGTAATCTTAACAAGTATCCTCAGAATTCATTTTTTCGTGGCATCGTTAGCAACTCGATACACGTTTCTGGTATAAATAGCACCATTAGAAAGTTTTATACTTCAGATATATAGTGACTCAAAGTTTACGAACGTCATATCTCTCAACGCTGGTTTTGCCCATATACTCGGAGATAAGAGAGAAAGAAAAAAGCAGTGAACAAATATGCATGTAAAGTAGAATATATATCTTGTATAATATAGCATAATGTTTTTGTTCTTCTCGTTACATTTAATAAAGGTGACCTATGAATCAGAAAGCAACTTTTTTATTCTCTTTCAAACAGTAACGATAATAAATGATGATGTAATGTCATTTTCTAAAGGAAGTACATGGTCGAAAGTTCTACAAACGTGTAACTTTCACTCACAAAACGATGAGTAAAACATCATAGCAGTATATGAAAAAAATGCCGTCGACAATAAGTAAATTCGAACAATTACCCAACGAACTTTTATACGATATTTTTGAGTAACCGCCCCGCCCCCGGGGCCGGGGGCCCCGGGGGGGGGGGGGCCC
>CAJNOQ010001291.1:0-33529 GCA_905250885.1 Didymodactylos carnosus
ATCTCCCAGCTCTACACGACCTTTTTTTGCAAAGTTATAGAATTTACAAGAAAAGCCCTGAATATTCATTGTCAGCTCAAAGCTACAAAAATAAGAAGAAATTAATTTAGGGCTTTTCTTATAAATTCTATAACTTTGCAGAGAAAGGTCGTGTAGAGCTGGGAGGTCTCTCATTTTAACCAGAAATTTGCGTGCTACAATCATGTCTCATTAAGAAAGGTTTTGGTTACTTTTTAGAGTTTTTGAAAAACTGGTTTTCCAGAAAACAGCTCTATGTAGGGCCCTGGGCAATTATCAGTATGATATTCGGATTCAGTATAGTTGATGACCTGTAGCCCACTAGGTTTGGCTGAAAAAGCGAGGTGACTGTTCGCGAGGTCCTCTCGTAAGAACTAATATAGAATTTGTGTATATTTTCACGCAGAGCTGCGTTTAATATTTTGTACTGTAAATAGAGATATAACAAAACTTCCTAAACAAGTATGTATGCGGCTGCTATTTTTGTTGTTAAATTTATGTAAGCTTTTATTCCTTGATTCGGTTGAGCAATCTAAGAAACATGCAGCACAATTTATGCTTGTGAGCTATAATCTACTTTTTCTCATTTAATAAATGCTATATATCAATGAACATAGGTTTTGTTTCAGCAGTAAAAAAGCCTCAACAACAATATCCGAATCATATACTTCATCCCGAAGTAATTCCATCGTTTAAAGACGTTCCACTTGAATTAATCAGACGGCGAAATGTTCGAGCAACAGATCTCGAAAGTCCATTTGATAGTGAAATGCCACTCGAAATTGCCAGTTCATTGCAAGAAGAAGTGGAAAGAGCTGTACAAAGCAGGTAAAAATTATTTAGAATAAAGTTAATTTGTGAAAAGATTTATTTTTCACTATTAGAGCTGCTCAAGATTTCATGACATCTACACAAGGTTTAGAAACTAATTTTACAAATGTTCTTGATAGTCGAGTTGGAACGCCCGAATATTCTTTAAAACCAAATCCACGAATTGAACATCAACAACACCCACAAAAAACAATATTGGAATCACGTGAAGCCTTTCAACGTATTAAGATAGCTGGAGATTTTCATGATATGGTAAGAATGATAGATATACACAAGAGTATCTATTATTTATCTATTTTTATCTATTTCAGTCTCATATCGAAGATTTAGGGGATTCTGTTGGCCCGTTACTTCGTGCACTTGTAATACGTGAAAAATATATGATATTTAGTATACAATCGTTTCCGGCAACTGTTGCTAAATTTTTAACAAAAACACTGGAAAATGAAGATAAATCACGACGTGCATCCACCGCTGTTGCTAAATTGAATACCGGTTTGAATCAGCAATATCATTTATTTCATTATTAACATCATTATTTACCAGTGTGATCACTCTACTTTTTAATTTTGAATGCTAATTCTCTCTCTTTCTCTATGAAATGTCTTTGATCTTTTACTTTTTACTCAATTTTAACTCAATTTAAATATGCATGAAAAACTAATACTCACATTTTTGCATAACTCTTTTTCCTTTATTTCTCATTTCTTTTTCATTTAGAACGTAATAAGAGACGTAGCAATAACAGTAGTCCTAGTGATTCTATGTTTGCACAACCGACAGCTACTTATCCAGTTACACCAAAATGCATAAGAAACATTGATGTCCAATCATCGCCTGGTATTATGCGCATATTCATATATCTTTTCCACTTCCCCTCTCCCCACCGCTCGATCCTTCGCTGCTCATTTTCAGGACAGATAAGCATTTTGATGTTACGTTTTTGTTTGCATTTTGACTGACATGTAGTGTGTTTAACAACTCACGATATAACAACTAACACGTTTGTGCAACTTAGTACACTATCTCAATGCTAATACAATACGATCAAGAAATATTGTTTTTTTACAGTTATTTTCTGTTATTTCGAAGATCATTCAGATCATCCCTATCATCCACCAAATATTAAACGAGAAGATGCATTTAATATTCCAATATTGGAGCCGATCGATGTTTATGTTAAACCAGAATTGGGAATTTATCGTGCCTATGTCCTTGATGATCAAAAACAATGGGTCGATGCTGATTATCCTGCTATTGATCGTGAACAGTTTATTGAAGACTATACCCTTCTATCAGCAATCATCATGGATGGACCACTAAAATCATTTTGTTATCGTCGTCTACAATATTTAAAAGCAAAATATGAATTACATGGACTACTAAATGAAGTTAAAGAATGGGCTGCCATCAAATCGACACCACATCGTGATTTTTATAATGTCCGAAAAGTATGTATTTATCGATTTTCTACGTTATGTATTTATTATCATCTCTTTCAAATAGGTTGATACTCATGTTCATGCTGCATCATCAATGAATCAAAAACATTTACTGCGTTTTATGAAGAAAAAAATGAAAAAATCACCAGATATGCCTGTGTATAAAACAAAAGACGGACGAATAATGACTCTCAAGCAAGTATTTGATGAATTACATATAACAGCTTATGATTTGAGTGTCGATATGCTTGGTGTACATGCGGTAAGTTACTTACTTATCGAAAAACATACAGAAAAATCAATTTCGTTTTATTTTTTATCTTTTTAAGGATCGTAATACGTTTCAACGGTTTGATCGATTCAATGCTAAATATAATCCACTTGGACAAAGTACACTTCGGTGAGATATAGTTTGATTTTTACATACATTTTAAAATATATTTTACATTTTTACATAAAAAGTATTTTATTGTATCATTATTTTCTAGAGATATTTTTATTAAAACGGATAATTATATAAATGGTGTATTTTTTGCTGATTTATTAAAGGTAAAAATATTTTGCTTTTTATCTACTGTAGAACTAAATCTTTTAGGTTTTTTTTTTGTATTTTGTAGGAAGTCATATCTGATTTGGAAGATAGTAAATATCAACATGCAGAACTACGTTTATCCATTTATGGTAAAAGTATGGATGAATGGGATAAATTAGCTAAATGGGTTATTAAAAATACAATGTATTCAGCTAATGTTGGTTGGATGGTACAAATTCCACGTTTATAGTATGTTAAAATATCTATAATATATAACTATGAACAAATAGATTACTATGTGTTTTCTTTTAGTGATGTATATCATGCAAATGGTATAACAAAAAATTTTCAAGAATTTTTAACAAATCTATTTGAACCACTGTTTGCCGCGACTATTAATCCGGCAGCTCATCCAGATTTGTTTAAATTTATGCATCATGTAAATTCTTGTCACATTTAGCTAAATAAAATTTAATATTGTTTCGTTTTTAGTTAACCGGATTAGATTCAGTTGATGATGAAACAAAACCGGAACGGTATATTGTACTTAAATTGTTAGGTATATTTTGAATATTTTTGTTTTTTATTCAGTCCTATTCTCACGTCAGATATGCCTTATCCGGCTGATTGGTCACAGAACGATAATCCGTATGTAAATTCTTCATTACATGATCGTTCTTTTTGTTCGATAGCTGAATGATTTTCGTGTTATCTCTCTATATCAACTTATTTTTATTATATTTAAATGTTCTAGTCCATATGTTTATTATCTATTCTACATGTATGCAAATATTCTTGCATTAAATCAATTGAGAAGGTAACTATAATCGTGTATAATATTAGGTTGTTTCAACAAAATTGTGTATTAATAGATCACGTGGATTAAATACATTTCAATTTCGACCACATTGTGGTGAGGCTGGTGCAGTAACACATCTTGTTGCCGCTTATATGTGTGCAGAAAATATTTCACATGGATTACTTCTTCGAAAAGTAAGATATCGTTTTCTTCAATGAACTTATGACGTTATACTAGTGTCATCTGGCTACGTATACAACTGATATTTGCAGAGGCACTCAATACCGTTGGTTGAGTACAACTATTCTGAAAGATTTTGATTTTTTTTTTTTTGTTTAATTTTAGTCACCGGTGTTGCAATATTTATTTTATCTATGTCAGATTGGTATTGCAATGTCGCCATTAAGTAATAATTCATTATTTATCAATTATAATCGCAATCCAATGTTAGAATACTTTGAACGCGGTTTATGTGTTTCACTCTCAACTGATGATCCAATGCAATTTCATTTCACTAAAGTAAATACTGTATCTAATTTTGCGAACAAATGAAAAATATATATTTTATATATATAACTAGGAACCATTGATGGAAGAATATAGTATTGCTGCACAAGTATGGAAATTATCATCGGTTGATATGTGTGAATTGGCCAGAAATTCGGTTTTGATGAGTGGTTTTTCGAATGAAGTAATAACAAACAATGAAAAGTGATTGTCAATAGAACTGATTTTATATTTTAATTTGCTTTAAAGGTAAAACAGTATTGGTTGGGATTGCGTTATATGGATCCCGGTGTTGCAGGTAATGATATTCGACGAACGAATGTACCAAATATTCGTATTGCCTATCGTTACGAGGCATTATGCGAAGAACTACGTTTACTTGGAATAGCGTATAAAGATCGACAAGAGGTAAGTTATAAATCTTGATAGTTAAATAAATTTTTATTATTTTATTCTTATTAGGAGCTACTCAAAAACGTAGATTGTGGCCATACACAATCATCGCAAAGTCCTTCAGATCGTCGTAAGTTGGAAGAATGTCTTTTGATTTTCTGTCATCCGTGAGTCAGAGAAAAATCAAGATTTCTAAAAGAAGCTTCTTTCGTGCATAGACTCTAATAAAAGACAAGCTATTAGTCCATTATTCAGGTTAGTTTCGATGTATAGCAAGTGAAATTGTGCTTCTTATCCTTTTCCCTATTGATGTTGTCATGCTTAGCCTCCAGTAAACATTGTCTACCATAGAGCAGCATAGCAACCATTTCTCTTCAGATACTCAGCAAAATAAGATTTTTGTCTTGTAGAACATCTCTTATTTTTATGAGCTATTCCTTTACTGTAGAAAGGCATACATTGCACTTTCGCTTTTGTAGCTACGTATAGCTGACAGATACTTCCACCAATCTACAATATAACAGAGATTATTCACATAGTCAACGTCGCTATATATAAAATGTATTTTGACTATCTTTTTCAGTTTTGACAATACCAAAACAAGATCATAGTTCAAGTCATGTTAATAAACAGTCAACTACCAATGGTCATCAACAGGCATCCCTTTTTCCCTCTCAGTATTCAGATGATACTGATAACCATACTTTTTTTGCAACTTAAAGATTGTACGTTATATCAAGTGTTGATAGTTGAATAAGAAGAAATTTTATTTTCAATTTTCTAATATAAAAACATCTATCCTAGTCGATGCAACAGATCGGTTCACAGATAATGTGCACTTTTTTGTCAATAAATCTATTGTTTTAATAATTTTATTTTTGCATCTCGCTATTCCAATTTTTTAAACAGTGCTATGCATCGAGTTTATTTTTAACAGTCTTTTATTATTTTTTGACAGTTTATTAAATGCATGTTACGATTATGAAAAATTGAATTGAATGTAATGTATGAATTTATATGCAAAACCGAAAGTAACTAGCATTCTTATCCAATTTTATTCACTATTTTTTTACTAGTATTGTTTTTGCTGTTTTCGTTTTGAACACAGTTCCGCAAGTTTACATTACCATTTCTAACCGGTCCACATTTTTGCTTTTCTTATTTTTTTTGCCTATTAATTTTTGTTTTTGTTTCCTGTACTTGAGCTTAACATAAAAATGAATTCGGTGAAAGTAAAAAGTCTTCACTTATTAGGAGCCACAATATCATGTCATGGTGACCGTAAAACTAGAATTAAAATGTAAGCACAATCTCAAAAATAGAATGGCACAAAAAGGAGAAAAATAGACATGCGGCTTTAAGCCCATTTTAACTGAAATTTTGGCTAAAATCAATCTAAGAAGAACGTAGCAATGAAAACTTCATGTATGACACTGTATGAGATGATCTATGCCATTTTGCATGTTTTAGCTTTGGTTACTGAACCATTTGAGAACTCAACGGTTTATGCATGTCACTTAGTGATGTTGTTGATAGAGTAGATGATAAAAATGATGAGAGTCAATTTATGATTGTTGGTAATAGCATGTTGTCCTGATTTATTCTTTCTTGATGCTCTTTGTTGTTTATGTGCTGCTCTATTCAATGGCGTTCCATCGTTGATCAGTACTTCGAATAATCTACATTTGAATGTTATCTCTGATGTACCTTGTTTCAACTATGGATTGGAGTTTGGACCGACGAAGGCAACTGTTGCTGAATTTTGTTAGTTTATTAGGCATTGTTTAACAAATATCAATGAAAGTGTATTGCTCCTTTCATCTGGAGCGTATTGGTCGTTCAGCTATTAAAAGAATGAAAAGTTTCACACAAATCACTAAAAATTCTACCGTCTATTTCTCATTTGATTTATGTATGCACATAAGTTGAATGAAAGAAGAAATCTAAATCTAAAAAGCAGTTACTCTCCTGCATACACAATGTGCACGTTGGAGAAACTGCAAGTCGCGCGATGTACGAACTTTTCCATATTAAATTACATTTTCGCTCTTCTCGTTACAGTTCATCGGCTTTGAACTTAAGTTGTCCTAAGTCTTAAGAATATCACTTGAAGCTAGGCGTTAACTTAAGATGTCTCCGGAGTTGTCATCAATCAATGCCGTAAAACGACATACTATAGCAAGTTATACGTTAGCTTAATTCTAAGCTCAAGTTCAAGAACTTAAGAATATTAATGAAACAACCTCTCGGGTACTAGCGCGTACTCTAATAGAGATCTGTAGAAAAACCTACAGAAAATTATGGATCTCTTACAGTACTGGAAATAAGAGTTTGGACTTTTCACACTCCAATTTTTTTATATCTTTTCTACGCTTTCCCAGTGAAACTTTTTCATTCTTTTTTCTTTCGCTAACGAAACTTTCAAGAGAGGACATATCAACAAAAAGTTAACTCGACTAATTTCTTCGGAACGCATCTTTTTTGAAAAAAATTAGTTAAAGTGTAGCTAACCTTCGACAAACTGATAATTTTTGTGTACAAGTGCAAAATGATTTTGTTTGCCTGTTTAGATATCCGTTCGCATTTCGCCAAAATGTATAAAGCTTGTTCTTATTTTTTTATCACCATGCTTATTTACCACGTTCCGACTTCTTTCATAGACAAAAAACATCCCATATCATTAACAGCATTTCGTACAATTAGTATTAAATATTATCAAATCTTAATCTTTCAAGTATGCTAATGATCGATTTTTATGCGATATTCAAATTGGCATGTGCACTAGACGGATATATCTGTGAATAAACAGCTCTTCGTTTTGATCATTCATTGATGAACAGACCGAATGTGGTCAGTAAGAGTTTTAGCAAAAACTTTTCTGTCTTGTTCAATTTATATTTAAAATTTAATGGATGTGACAGAAAAAACGTACAAGCGAACAGCAATTCATCAAGAAGAAAGATGGAATGTCAAGTAGTGGCGATGCGAGCAATTCCGTAGTCGAGGATGCAGTACCAAGAAAAGAGCTCATTCAAAATACATCGTAATGTCCAGAGAAATTCAAGATATAGTCAGTTTTATCTTCCTATAGACGATTATACGATTGAAAACATTAATGTTAATGATTTGTTTTTCCAAAAATCCTTTCGGATAATCATAAGATTTTGTAAAATGTTTTTAAGTTGCGCTCTAGTTTTTGTTATCAATAGGTTATAGAATTGCCTAAATACTGTATATTCTGAAATTTTCAGGTCATTTTGACGTATTGAGAATGAGTTATGAATTTGTATATTAGGTGAAAACAGACGAAAAATTCTAATTTTTATCAAATCCACTTTTCATGAGATTTTCAAATTCTTTTTCAAAAACAAATATAGTCATCAGGTTCAGTGTGGTCCATTACAAATTTTTCTTGCGATCTAAGGTTACCCAAGTCAGCCGTAACTCTGAGCCAGAATCAAGGTCGCGCTTGCCTCCCATTCTGAAGAGTACACTTTGAGCTATCTATCCACTAAAAGAACGGTGTATTGCCACTTTTTTTTTTGAGAGCTCGATTGGTTTTTCCAAAGATCTTCTCAAAAAAATGCCTAATAGTCTGTTAATAGAATAAACCATTGTCGTGAGATGGCAGCTTTTACTGTCGTACACTATTTGCTCATTCAAAAGTTCGTTAATCTGGTTGAGTTGAAGACGCTTAATGATCGATTCGTATCGAAAAAGTATCTTAATGATGTATGTAATAAGTAAACCACAGAAAATTGTCGTATTTTCCAACTTTTCAACGTTTTTTATTTCAAATTACACAGGAGCAAAAAATTGAGTTTTAATGTTGAAGAATAGAGAAAATTTTGTGCAGAATTTAGTCATATGTTATTCTTAAATTAAGTATTTGCTTTTTTTTGCAGTACTAATAATATTGAAAGCTACAAAAAGCTTAATTATTCAACTGTAAAATCAAATATTTAAAAAAAATAGATTTTTGTCTCATTAAAGTAAGTTCAGAATAGTGTTCTAGCGATAAAAGATAAAGAATTTTTCGGTGAATGTAGTGGTATGTTTGTCCTGATAAACTTATTTGTTTCTACTTTTCAATATTCAAAACATCAGAAAAACATCTTTGATCAATAAAGTGATACTTTTCTTGAAGTTGTTTTTATCCATTTCATCTTTAAAAACCATTGTTTCAATATCAACATAGATGCAGGATTTCAAATTCTACAATATGTCATTCTTCCCATGGATTGAGATAGTTCGATAATGAATGACAAAGTTAAGATATTCTTTTAGAGAGTAAAACGTGTATTTGAATCGCTCGAAAAAACTATTTAACAGCAAAAAAAGTTTGTCAACATTGCTCCTCTGGAGCAAAAAATGTGAAAACTTCCACAAACTTCAGCGAACTTCATCTAGTTAGGGAGGTGACGCTTTGAAAACAACTCAGCTTGAAATAAAAAGCAACCAAACAAAAAGTTAATGATGAAAATAAAATACAAAGTACCTTGTTGAACATAGTAACCTAACTTCGAGATAGAAAAAAAATCACAAAAATTTTTTTCAATCAGAAGAAAAAAATGTGCATGAAAGTGGTTTTTTAAGTGTTTATAAACACCATTTTCAGTCTTCAGAAACACTACTTTTAAAGTTTGTAAACACCAGAGGATGATATTCAGTGCTTGTAAACACCGATTTCAGATTTTGTACACTCCATTTTCACTGCTTGTAACCAGAGATGGGCGAGTATACAGATTTCTGACTACGAATAGGAGTACGAGTATTTTCTGAAAAGTACTCGAGTAGTGTTCGAGTACTTTTTTTTTCTGAAGAAGCCGGTGAATCCGAACAAATCTCGGAATAAATCGATTTTTTGATACGCAAATAGGAAAAAAAAAGGTCATCAGTTTTTTAGGAAGTATTTTTTGGAATACTCGTTAAAAAAAGTCCTGAGTACGAGCACTAGGAATTTTGTACTCGAGTACGAGTATATACTCGTACTCGCCCATCTCTGCTTACAAACACCAGAGCGCGATTTTCAGCACTTATAAACACTACCTTTCAGTCTTGTAAATACAAAGTTTCAGGAGACCTTTTTTTCACCCGATCCTTCCTATACAAATAAACCTCAAACTTCCATCTCCTACGGAGAACGGATAAGTCCTTGGAAGTTGTCACAAAATCATATTCTATTCTAGCTTTTTGTGGCTTTCAGTATTAGTAATACTGCAAAAAAAATAGCAACTACTTAATTTAAGAATAACAATATGACTAAAATCTACACAAAATTTTCTCTATCCTTCAATATTAAAACTCAGGATCCGTTTTTGGTGTAATCTGAAATAAAAAGTTTTGCAAAAGCCGGCAAATTGCTGGAATCTATCCGTTATTTTAGTTTATATCGGAAACCTGTAAAACAATCATCATATTAAATTATTAATAAACAAAATCTTGAATCAAATCACTTCTGTTCTATCGGTATCTTGTACCGTTTAATCCATGAAATGTTTGATGATGCATCAAGTAATCTTGAAGATAATTTTCTTGTGGCTTCAACATAATGTATTCGAATTATCACATTAGATAATGTAAATCTTGACTAAATATTTTGTATATCTGAATTGATTAATTAGACTATTTTCATGATAATTCTCTATATGACAAAAATTGTTATTTTTGGATAATAATTAAAATTTTGTAAAGAATGAAATGTAAAAAACGGATGTGTTTTGAGATTACTCGAATCAGAGCGAATAAAGATTCCTTTGAAAAAAGTAGCTACAGTGAGAAAACTTAACCTGTAGTATAAGAGCTAGAAAGTTAGTTAAGAATTTAGTGGTTAGCAGTTTAGTATCTAGCTTATTTTGTGCTTCAATCAGTATTTGTACGAAACTGATTTTGTATTTTTCAATAGTTTAAGTTATATAATTCTACAATGGAATTTATTTTGCTTGCATTCCAGAAGAATAAAGCTTAAATCAATCTGTAGTTTTACCTAAAAATTTTTTTCGATTTTCAGTAAAATTTTCGAAACGTGAAGAAGCTATGAGAGAAATAGAATCAGCTTAATTCTACTGAAATGTATTAACAGTTTAAAGAACAATTTTCTAGTATCTTTTGTTTTGAATACCATCAACTATGTTTATTTCTCGAATTTTATCCTCATACACATGATGATAATGAAAGAATATATGTTTTTATCTCTCATGTTTTGTATGCTATAATAATAGAATATGTGTTACGCTGATCCCTACATAAAATTAAAAACTGAGACATACACATACAAAAATAGTTACAGACACATACACAACCTATCAACACGAGAGAAACAGATGAATGGAATTAAAAAACAAGATTAAAAACGCGTGTTTCAAGAGAAGAACAAGAGGTTCAAACAAGTTTAGTTAAATATATGTATATATCTCATAGTTATACAGTGTCAAAAACGAAGAATAAGTAGAGCGCAAAGCACGCACACACACACGTAGACAGCTATAGATCTACAAAAGAAAAACAAAGAGAAAAATTAAAAATAATTTTCCTGACATAATATATAAAACAAGTGCTAAGTGCTATCGTTCATTTGTCGACGCTGATCGGAAGAAAAACCGGTATGAGAAGTAGAAGATAGTGGATATGGAGAAGGTAGTGGCAAGAAATGAGCATTCATAGGATGTTGATATGACGGCTGATAAGATTGTGGTGAAAATTGTTGGGAATGAGATTGTTCTTTCATATTATTTGATTTTGGGGCATTTCTTAGAAGTCGAGGATCACGTGAATGTAAACTAGAGTTCGATACAGCAGCATTCGTATTTGTAGATTTAAAAGTCGATATATTATTTGGTGTCATAGAAGATATCGATGTTTGTTGTTGCATAAGAGAATATGTTTTTAATTTTTCCATACGTATTCGTTCATCATTATCACGTTGCCATTGAACAAATTTTTCTTGATATTTTGGACCACGTGGATCATTATTTTTCAAGGGTTCCGGCAATGCATACGGTTGTAAATTGATGATAATTGGTCGCACCACATAATTAAAACGACCATTAATTGTTCCATGAATCTCAAGTAAATCCTGGTTACCAGGTAGAATAGTTGAATCACTAAAAATAAAGATTAACGAGAATCATAAAACGCTGTTTAAATTTGAAAATTTTCTAAACTAACTTTGGATTAAGACGATTCTGTTTTAACTTTTGTAGCATTGAAATGAAGTCAAATGATGGTGCAGCTGTTGTAACCGTTCCTTGTACGTTGAATGAATTATCAGTCTAAGATATAACAAAAACATATTTGTATAAATCAAATTATTAACATATATGTATATATATTACCATAAGGGAGCCGGGTGTTTTGAATATGTCCTGGAAGGATTTTGATTTATGTTCTTCTTCTCTATCGTCAGTTATGAAAGAAGAATCTACTGACGGATTTACTGTAGTTGACGTAACAGATGTTTGTTGATTAGGTGGTAGAGACAGAAGTCCAAGTGGCAATGGCGGGGGCGGTAACACCGTAGATAAGGAAGTTGTGGAGGAGGGTAATTGTGGTAATATGGTTGGAGAAGTGGTTGTTAAACTACTTCCACGTTCATCAATATCTTTTATTGTTGTATGACTCGATATTCGTTCATCTATATCTTTACCTAATTGTGGACTTGTTGAAAACGAAGATGATGTTTGTCCAGGTGTGGAAGATACGGAAGAGTTTGAATTGAATTTTGTGTTGGCAGCAACAGCGGTAAATGCAGCGGCTGCCGCTGCTGCAGCTGTGTTAAGAAAGTCTAAATTTGGCGGTGTGATTGGCATTCGAGATGAACCAGGAAATAAAAATGGTACTCTAGCACCAGCTGAAAATAAGCCGGGATGTAGAGGTGGAGGCAGACTATTATTATTAAGCGAAGGTCGAGATAGCCGCGGAAATATTGGATTAAGTAAATGTTGTGGAGGCGGAGGAAGACCGGAAGGCATTGTTAATAATTGAAGTGGTATTGGTAATGGACAGGTATTCGAATTTGCTGTTGTTGTTGTCGTTGATGGATTATTTAGTCTTGATACATCATTTGATGTACTTGTATTCGCAGTGCTCGTACTGTTATTCGATGAGTCGTCCTGTTCTGTTGTCGTATTTAATGTATCATAAAAAAGACCGGTTCTACAAGAAAAACTTAATGGTCAACGAAGAATAATAGCAATCAAATCATTCTTATTTAAAGAAATGTTCTCCAAAAATACCTTTGTTGCATTAAATTGTTTGTTTGTGCTGGGCTACTGCTTTGCTGTTGAGTTGAGGAAGAATTTTGTGCCGTGTCAGCACCAGACGTAGAATTACCATTTGATGGTTCTTTCACGTATAATTCCATCAACGCCGGTATGGGAAATTGTTGCTGTGACGTTAGTTTTTCAGTATTTATCATTTGATCCTTCGATGAAGCATTCATTTGTCTTGGTGGTGAATCAAATGTACTTGAACGTTGTTTACCATTGTTTATCGATTGTTCGTCCTGTTCATTCAAATACTAAAAGTATTAAAAATACGAAGTTAATATGGTAATTCGAAAAAAGATTAATCACTAAACCTACTTTTTCGAATGCAAAACGTATATCTTCATTAATAATTGGATCATGCGAAAATTTGCATCGATCACCTTGCGTACAATCTTTTGTACCCGTATGAAAAAATTTACATGGAAATTCTGAATGAAGAAATGGACACATGTCATTTTTTTGACAATAGCTTTGAACATAATATTTGCATAAATCCGTTTTTTTAGGAGGTTTATAATCGTGACTAAACAGGCATTCAGAACCCTACAACAGAAAACAAAATAAATCTTACACTTCTTTATGTGTAACATGATTACATACTTTCATGCAACGATTTTCCATATAAAATTTACAAATTGGTGTTGATAAGGATGTTTCATTTCGATATCTCTGATTTCCACCTGTATTTGTGTTATTATTGTTGCCACTAACATTTGTTGTCGTGCCAGATGAAGCAGTGTTACTGTTATTCGTCGAAGCATTACGATCTCGATCTTGACCCCATGGTCTTTCACGTCGATTTTCATAATAACGTCTTCCTCTATTTTCAATACTATTTTTTGAATTATCTTTTGAAAAATCTCCTGGTCTCATTTTTCGTGGTTTTCTGTCGCTACCACGATTATGTCGTTCATTTCTATCTCTATCACGATCACGCTCACGCTGAAAAAATCAAACAAAGAAATAAGTTAAACTTTTTTCTTTACGAACTAAGATAAAACATACATATGACATTTTCGGTTTTTGTACTTCTGAATCATCTCTTGGTAGCTTTTTGTTTCGATTTCCATCTTGTTGATCATGACTGACTTCACTCTGATCTTGGTTTTCATTGTGTCCAATTTCATTATCATCATCGGCACGTCCTTCTTCGTCATATTCTTCGTCTTCTCCTTCGTCCATGGTCAGTTCCTCGTTCTGTTCATCATGTCCATTTGTAAGTATATTTGAAGACTGTTCTTCGTTTGACTGTTGATCATTATATACATTTGATTCTTTCTGGTTTTGTTCTTGTATTTGTTCACCGTTATTTCTCTGTGATGGAGAAGTCGAACGACGTTGTTGCTGTCCACTTCGATTCGATTTCGGAGGCCAGACAGCACCCATCATCTCATCGTCTTCAGCTTCTTCAATATCTTTATCAACATCTACAAAGCCACCACCACGAAATTTACCACGCTAAAATTAAAATTTGAAATTCAAACTGCTGATATTTTGGTAAATAATAGACAGATGTATCCTACCGGACGTTTTTTATTACGATCATCTCTTTCTTCACTGTGACGTCTTTTTCTTCGTTTTTTCGGATCGTATGATGTTGATGCTGTTTCATGTTTACTATTTCGATTTTTCTCTCGAACATCACGATCTTTGGAGTACTGACGTTCGTTCGTTTGAACATTGTGATGGTGCCCGCGATGACTATGATGGTGATGATGATCTCGTCGACGATAGCCAGGCATGGAGTTTCGATTAGTCGTAGCACCGGTGTCAGCAAACTGATGTACTTGTTGCTCATCATTTTGAGGCTGAGCACTTTCCGGTTTATTTTCTTTTGCATCTAAAATTAAGTTTCATTCTAGATAATACAACACACTTTGACTTAGAAGACATAAGGTCAAACGTTTTTCTTATTATTTTGTCTTTAAAAGAAAAAGTATTTTATGGAACACATATTCATACGTCTCGAAATCTTTTTCGTTTACTTTTCTCATACTGCTTACTATACTTGAAAAATGCATCCTGGTAAAAGTTTTATCGTGTCCACCATTATATGCTACTTTCTATCACAAAATTGTTTTCTTACTATCTGCTCTTCTTCTGAACAACCTTGATCTATATCCATTAGAATACCAGAGTACTAAATTTTCTTGTTTATCGCTGAACAAAATATTCATTGTCCGCACTTACAAGCATACGAATTTTTACTGGGAACAGAGTAAGAAGCTCAAGTCATTGGATCTTAGTCGACATAGTAGCAATACTTAGAGATAAGTATATTCCATAGTCTCGCCGAACTTTTATCATCAGAAAAAAATCAGCTAAAGATGACATTTGAAGGTATACAAGTTTATAAGACTTAAGAACATTATGAAATTCTACTATTCATACATACCATCACGATTTTCTTCACATTTTACTTCTTCCGTTTTAACATCAGACTGATCTGTTTCATCTTCTTCAACTTCACCCTCTTCAAGTTCGCCATCTTAACATAAAACGGATAAAAATAGAGGAAAAAATTTAGAGCATATATCATTTTAAAACCTACCTTCTTTTTCCTCGTTATCACTGTCCGTTGAATCTCGGACATTTTTTGATAAAGCAGGATTAGACCTAAGATACGAATAAGAAAATGTTATAAGAATACAAAAATTTTCGGTATCTCCTTGATATCGCACAACAACAAAAGCTTATAGATCCATCATAATCCCGAATCAAAAAGAAAAAGGAGTTGTTTTTTATGATTCTTTTACACGGCTAAATCGAATAGAAATTGAATATCACCATCGAAAGAACAGCAACATTTCCATTGTGTATAAGCGACGATCTTGACGATCTCTCTCAATAACAGTCGCATATTCAGAAGCAAGAAGTTATTTTTTTTTCAAAAGCTTACATTTCATATATTTCTGAAAAGAAAAACATAACAGAAATTAAAATCACATTAGCACTATTATCCTACTATACCATTATTAGTGACAGCATGGTGTACTATGCATGTATGTATATATGCGTTCAACAAGCGCACACAAAAGAACTTCCGTAGATCTCTTTTTTGCTAGTTAAGGTGTCTTATTATTTTAGTATTTTACAACAAGTTAATAGTTGTTCAGCTTCAGATCATAAAATCTTAACTATTTATACAATGATGATTATCCAATAGTCGATGTTTTGATAGTCTATTTCAGAATTAATAAAAATATAGGCGGGACACTGATGATTCATCAACTAACAAACAAACAAACTTTTCAAATGTACAAAGCTAATCCCTTCCTGGTTGTTAGATTTTTTGAGAGTAGAAAACTATTTGTAATGCATGAACAATTAGCATTAATTTACAAGTAAAATAATGTTTAATGTTTATCTCTTACAATAAGTTTTTCACAATTTTTTCTGTCATTTTTTGAATGTTATATCAAACTACAAAATATGTGATACTGATCTAGCTGAGACTATATCGATTCATAATGTACAACTAAACGGCGCATTAATGCTTGCTTTTGTCGTCAAGTTGAAACAGTCAAGGTACCGTGCTGTTTGGACTAATAAAAGTATCTGTTGAATGAATGAATATACTCGATCAAACAGACTGATCAGTCTGTCCTTTCCTGAATCAGAAACGGACAGAATTTACCAGCTTTGGTGTTGAAAGAACGGTTTTTCATTAAGTAACTACCCACAAGTCTATTTTGCATGCAGCATCACCACTGCCAGATACTCGCCAATGTTTGAAACAATTCGTGCTGTCAGATAATAAGTTGTGCAATTTGCATACACATATATGCTTAAACAGAATGGTCAAGAAACGATTTCGATCGTGTTGATCTTTCAACAGCAACTAGACGAAGATAATCGAGAGAAAATTTACGAAGGCACTTCTGATAACACGAAGTGTTCATCAGTGCTTCCCTTTATAAGAGTAATCTTAGCATTTTACTGATCATGAATACTGATGACGCTAAACAGTCGTCTCTAAGTTGATTTTGTACTGCCGAGGATAAGTAACTTACTGTGATAGATGTCGCTAGTAGTCTGAAAAATAGGTCCGGAATCATTTGAAGTACAGTTCAGGTTAAAAAAATATTTTTGTTCATTACAGATTGTAAACTATTAAAGAAAAAAACCACTATGCTGATTGCTTTTTAACTCTCGTGTCTTAAACATTATGCATTTTAAACAAGGTTATGAGAGGTGAGAAGCTATACAGGAGTTGCAGTTAGAACCTTCTTATTAAAACTATAATTAGCGCAATAACATCAGGTAAGTCGAAAGACAGCATAGAGCACTCGATGGGTTATTAGATCAAAAAATCTGCTATGCCCGAAAGTTTTTACTAGGTGGAAAAATCAACCAGTCTGCCATTAGAAAGTCACACGTGCGCTTCCCTGCGAGAAAAATTAGATGAAAAAACACCACCAAAAGCAAACAGATGCCGGGTAGTTTAGAACTATCTCCAGCTCGACCTATTATACCAAATAGATTTCTTCTTAGCTTCCATTGCGAGATGTTATTTTTTGAAAGCAAAGCTTATTATACTCTATTCTTGGCTTATACTCACCATTACAGTGAAACATCGACGAAGTTAGAGGTCATTTTTTCCACAAAAAGTCTTAGACTTCATAAATTTTCTTCTTTCACATGGCCTCGCATTCAGCAAAGGTTTAAAAAGAGCAATCACTTTTACTCTATGTACTCTTCCTCAATATTCTACTCCCTTTTTCAGCATTAGTGGACTGCACGAGGGTATGGGTAAATGCAATATATATGCAAGGTTCAAACTAAATTTGACAGAAAATCAAAGGGAGAATAAATCATTGAAGACTTCTAGTAATAAGTCAAATGGCAGATAAAAATTTGATACGATTATTCGTTTTAATTGGTTTTAAAGAAGTATCATTCAGTCGTTTGTTCGTTCAGTTCTAAAAGGTGATGATACACCTTGACAGTTAGACGTTTCGTTACTATCTGTAATTTGACTTGATACTAAAAGTCTTCGACAGTTTGTTTGTGGCAAACTCGTGATAAAACCATTGTGATGTCTTAGCTACAAAATCGATTTTTTTTTGTCTTTGGTTCAATTATCAGCTATTTCAAGCTGAGACCACCAACATTCCTTTTTCTTACACTATTTGATTCTTATCCTTATTTGGCGAATGCATTTACTTCAAATACTGCCTATATGATGAAATTACTTCGTTTAGCAAGCAGAACACAAACAATCACTATTTTCAACATTACTAACATAAGAAAAGAGAAAGTATTATTCAGTTCTCCCATGTAAGAGAAATTTAAACGCATCAACTATACTCTCATTTTACATTTTCTTTCTCTTTCTCAAATACTCAAGAGAAGAAGACGAGTATCGGCCTTATTGTTGTTTCCTCTTTTCTGCTAATATTTTAACTGAATACTAAGGCCGAAATATATTGTAATCGTTCAGTCCACACTAGATAAACTTTCATACAAGTAATTATCTACGATCTGTCAACGGAACATTCTAAAGATACAACTAATTTAATAACTGGAAGCAAACAAAAAGCAGCATAAAAGAAAACGTTCGTTTCTGTTCTCTGTCCTCAAGAACATGATAAAATACCCATTTTTAACGAAGCATAGACTATAGCGCTTTCACATACACACCAAGGTGAAGCAGGATGAAGAAATGAAAAAAATGTAAAAAAAACGTTCTAAACTGAAGGTCAGCATAACACTTCTCTGCTGCGTATTTCTCAATGACAAAACTCTCAGAGATCTCCTTTTAACGTAGAAAAATAAAAAAACTTCTGGTTCTGGCATAATATTAAGACCTTATTGATCGTAATTGACTCTTATACTCACTCACACGTAAGGAAATAATAAAGATGCAAACAATGTAAAACACATGGATTAGCAAACAGAGATTCTTGTACTCACTTTTGTTCTTAAATTAATATTAGATACATTTCTAGTTTGTGTAAAGATAATGCGGAGAACATTAGGCGTACATACTGTACTAATGATTTTGATTCATACGCCCAGAAGCAGTCTATGGGAATATTGCAGAGTGACTACTATAGAGATTGTAACAGACAATGGTTTCCATTCCACTAACATAGGACGTTTCTAATATCGATAAGTCTAAGTCGCAGATCTATTAAAGTATTTAGCAAACGAAAGAATCGTAATTTTCTCCCTTTAATCTCGAAACCGGCTGATCTCATCCAAGGGATACGACTACTTGAAGCGTTATTATTAAACGAGCCAAAACAGTCCTATCAAGGTACGATAAACACACATCGTCTGTTACAACACTCTAATTGTTCGAGAAAAAGTAGTTCAGCAACAAAGACAATGGAATATTCCTCCTCCAACACGACCATTCTCAACTATTATTTACGAAATGATCATTCGTTTCAATGAGGTATCTAGATGCAATTTGTTGTTGTACAAATACAGACACACACGCAATAATTATATTTTTTTAAATAAATATATTTCAACCTTTTAAACGTCATCATGACGATTTTTTTTTGTGAATATAATGATTTCTTGTTACAGGGAATAGATATGACCACAACAACAAACTACTACTGTAAATGTGTTTGACTGCTTCTGAAATATGTTTGTACAAAATATTACTAGTAGATGATGATGCGAGAGGTTCGGTCGACTATATTTTGTTTCATACTGATGCATACTATACGTGTATACGTTATATTTCTGATGTGAACTTCTTATTTTTTCTCTTTTTTTCTTTTTACTTATATTTTTACAACACAAAAATTGTTTTATTTGCTATCAACCGACCGATTCGACATATGACGATTTGTAATGTGCATTCTTATTCGTTTAATCGCGGCAAGGCAAACAAAACAAAACAGCAAAAGAGAAATTTTTTTTTCTCTGTTCTATGGTCACAACCACATACATTTCTCTTTGCCATGTGTATAAAGATTCTCGGCATATGTAATAGTCTTAGCGACACATAAGCAAACGGAAAAAGAATAGAAACTATAATCAATGATACACTGCATTTATTTTTCGAACGTTCTTTATCTCAGATGCAACTTGGCCTAGACGCTTTGAGAAATTGATTAAATTAGAAAAATTGCTGGAAATAATGCATAATTTTAATGACAAAGACGACAAATTTTCTAATAGTAACTTGAGCCGAAGTCAAATAGCCTATACAGGTTTTTTAGCTTGGATTTTCTTTACAGAATATTGATGACTAAGACTAAGAGACTAAGACTTTTATTCACGAAAAGTGTAACTACATCTGTATCCATCCAAAAAAGCTCCTAAATATATCAACAAATATATTGATAAGTTATATGCTCTAGGTGCTTAAGAGAAATAAAATTAATCGCTCTCCCATCACCAACATGTTATAATAACTATCCTACTTTAATTACATAGCGTGATGCGACAGGTGGTCTAGATACATAGTTTAGAAATCTCAGAATTCTTGTCGTTCGGTAGCGACCAACATTTATAGATGTCGCCAGTTCTTGATGAGATCAATAGATTCTAGTATTTACAACGAAAATAGAAAAAAGTTATGGTTTTATTTAGCATGTTGAACTTTTCGTGCTCGGAGTCGTCCAAGCAGTCGTTTGAGAGGTTATCGGATCTTGGTAAGAAGGGCTTGAAAGTATCAGTGTCCTAACAACACTTCTTAGATCTGTTCTCGTGGCCTCTTAACCTATCGGAAATGTAAATATCTGAGGTCTTCAAATTGATACGTCATCGTCATCTTATTTCAATAAATCAAAGTGTCACTTTCCAAGTAGTTAAGCTTCGCTAAGGTCTCATCATAATTCGAATACTCAAATTACTGTTTGAGTGCTAATTGTTAGAAATAACTCTAAAATAAATATATACAATCTTTGCACACTCCCTCGTTATACAAAAAAATCGAGATTTCATGTTTTCTACAAGCATTATTCTTACAGATTTAACGCATTATATTGTCGAAAAACGTTGAGGCAACTACAGTCTTAACTTACACTCTTAGCTTTATTCATGATTAGGAGTTTATTAAAACAAATTTAAAAGATCAAAATATATAACTTTTTGACTTATCTACGAGGTCACTGTGAAATATACATCTTTCTCTGAAAAACGTCGTGAGAATAGAGGTATCAAGTTGAGAAAGTTGGTGTAGCTTCTCTCGTGCTTCGGTGAACCAATTATGCTAAAACTTGGAATTAAAGAATATTGCGGACGGTCTTTTCAATACATATTCTTAAACTTCGCACTAGTACGATCTTCAGAAAATTGAGAGGTTTTTAATAGTGAAATACGCGATAGAAAAGTTTCGACTGAATAATCGAATTTAAAATTCTTCAAGCCATATGGTGAATAACAAACTTTTAAAAAAAGTGCATTTCTAATTTTTAAATAAAATTTGGGAATTTTCTCAGATTTGTTTTCAATTTTACATATCTCAATAACGTTTTAAAAAAAAATAGATTCTTTGACTCAAGTCTTTGAGGTAAAAAATTCTTGGCTGGTAAATCTGACATATTCTTCATTTTTAACCGTGGTGGTAGATCACAAAGGAAGCAAGTGTCACTTCCTTTTTGCGGTAGGATAAGAAAATAAATTGCATGACTTACCTAGTATCGGTCTAGTTTGAGAGCTGATCAAAACATATCCATGTCAAGACGTTCTTACTATACAGCAACGTTAATGTTTGATGTTTTCATCTGTTGAAAGTTAAGAACAATCAATAATAACTTTTTGATTTTGAATCCCATAAAAATATAATAGTAAACTAAACAAAAAGAACAACATATTCAGAAAAACAACAATAATGTGAATCTACCGTTATTATCTTCATCTACCAAAATAGAAAGAATCAAAATACACAAGAGACTGTATCCCGTGGACAATGCATAGATAGTCAACGACTCATAGGAGACTCAAAATCCTCAGCTCAGCAGAAGACGAACAGAAACTAGATTTGGAATTTATTTAGATTAGCATTGTATACCTTTCCTTAAATGAAAAAGATATTGTTCCATTTAATTTCTGTAACAGTTCAGTGAGAGCAAACGAATACCTACGAGTTCTTCTTAAAAAAGAAGCATTTTTCCACAAATAACGCTTTCGTTCTCCGCCTACTTTAATCCCAACACTAACCGCTTCTCATACGATTTTCGAAGGATTATTGGTTAGAAAAAAATATACACAAAGGAAACTTAATAAAGTACATTCCATAAGCAGTATTCTACGAGTCTGCTTTAATCAGAAGTTTCGTGAAATCCCGCTATTATAGAAAATGCGCTGATTTTCTTCATCTTTGCCAGCTTCGAACATTCACTATTCGTGGTTGACGCTTGGACGTAGTTAGAAGTTACCTGCCCAATAACAGCCGCTAAAAATGGCCGCCGAAGATAATATTTGACTTTTTCTCTTTTCGTTCAATGAAAAATTCAACCAATGTCTATATACACGATTAAATGTGTTAATCGATTAGATCAATGCATTCTGTTTTCTATGTGGCGGCATATATATATATATATACATATAGCACATTTCTCTTTTGCTGCTTAACTTTAACTCCCGGATCTGTGACTACGTAATATTTTAACAGATCTGATCTGAACGTATAAAAATTTTGCAGCGTTTCTTTTTCTTCAGAAGTCTTCAACTTCCAGCTATTGTTTTAGTTACATTTTGTTTTAGATGAGTCATCTAAGATGTTTGTTGTTAAATTTGTAATTGATCAAGGTAGAGAAGTTAATTTCGGTCCATTTAATTGAAAGTGGTAAAACGAAATCCCTGTGACGATAAAAAAACTCTTTTAGCCGGCCGGTATTAGGCAAAACTTTCAACTGTTCCCGTTTTGTCCGCTTTACATTTCATATCAAAGTAGAAAATCCCACTTTGACCCTAACAGTAAAGTGGAATGCTCCACTCTGAAAAAACTTCCTATTAAAACACTGCGTCCAACTCCGACTCTTGGAGGTGAATTTTGATGTATCAATTTTTTATTGGTCAGCTATGACATGCAATCAAAAAGAAGTATGGAGTGAGTCATTCATTTGTTCATAATATTGAATAATGTTATTTTTCAATTTTAACTCAATCTAACTACTTTTAAATTATGTACAACCAGTTTCCTGTTTGCTTTAACCAAATGAAGATCTACTAGTAGGGAATAGCTTTAAATACAAAAAACAGTTTATTAGTTCGATTTCGATATCTTAGATGCTTAGCTTTTTCCAGTTGAATGCTTAGAAAAGAGGAGGTAAGCTTCAGTTTCATAATAGTAGATCTAAAAACGTGAGCTTTTTATTTTTCGTTCTTTCTTTAGAATGTAGCAAATTATTATCAGTTTTTCTGTTTGAAAAGAATAATCGTTAAATGGGAAATCAAAATGGAAGAGAAAGTCGTTCATCACCAAGTTTAAAAAGTCGACGTTCAATTTCGAAACCATTTTTAAATTTATCATCACATACCGAATCACCATTATTACCATCGTCCTGTTTGACAATACACTCAAATACAATATTGGATGATATATCCGTTCATAGTCAAGGTAGTAGAAAGAATAAGACTGTTCCTCTCTCATCAAGTTTAAAATAATGACATATTCTAATTAATTCACCTATTTTATTTGTTTATTTAAGGTTCATTTCGTGTAACACCAGGTGGTACTTTAGCTCATTCACCGTTTAACAATAACAGCAATAATAATCAAGATTTTATATTAACATCTGATAAACGTTGGTTATCTCGCGAATTATTATCACAATGCGAAACAACGTCCACTACATCCTCATCATTCGTAAGCGGTTGTCATTTACATCACAATCATCATTTATCCAATGATTACGTTCTTTCTTCGTCGTCAGCAATCTTATCAAATGATCAAAGTTTATGTTGTTCCCAGAATGTATACATTGCTCTTCATGCATTCCAGGGTTCGGATGATAAACAATTGACTTTAACAGTTGGTGATCATCTTACAATTATTGGCTGCAATAATAATAATGAATGGTGTGAAGTAAAGAATATTCGTGGTGAAACGGGCTGGGTACCCAACTCGTTTATTCGACCATTAGACTCGTTAGACAGACATTCTTGGTTTCATGGTAAAGTATCTAGATGTGAAGCTGAATATTTACTTACTCAAGGAATTAATGGAAGTATGTGAGCATAAAAGTGTCATATGTAAACTTAGCATAATTATTTCTTTTCTTGTTATTAAGGTTTTTTAGTGCGTGACAGTGAAACAGTACCGGGACAATTATCCATTAGTGTACGATACGAAGAACGTATCTATCACTATCGGATAAATAAGGATGAACATGGTCAATATTATGTTAGTACTGAGTTTCGTTTTCAAAGTTTGCAACAATTAATTTATCATCATTCAACAAAAACAGATGGACTTGTACATTTGCTATTATATCCAATAAGTAAACAAAAAAATCAACCGCCATTATTTAAAATAGATGATAAATGGGAGATAGCACGATCAGAAATTATTATGCAATGTAAAGAAGGAGGAGGACAATACGGTGATGTATACAAGGCTCTTTGGAAAAGGTATGTTTTTCTCAATGACTAAAATTCTTATTAGTTTTGAATCAGTTATAATATTCATTTTGTCTCTTATTGTGGTGATTGTACTTTCTACCACCGATTTCCATAATTTTTGTATTTCCTCTATTTAGATATAATAAAATTGTTGCAGTTAAAACTTTAAAGGAAACAATGAATGTCACAGATTTTATTGATGAAGCATGCGTTATGAAAGAAATGAAACATCCTAATTTAGTTCAGTTATTAGGAGTTGTTACATTAGAACCACCTTATTATATTATTACAGAATTTATGCCATATGGATGTTTATTAGATTATTTGAAGAAGCATCCTCGATCTGAATTAACATCAACCGTTTTAATGTACATGGCCGGGCAAATAGGATCAGGAATGACATATTTAGAACAAAAAAATTTTATACACAGAGATTTAGCAGCAAGAAATTGTTTAGTAGGTGAGAATCATTTGGTGAAAGTGGGCGATTTTGGCCTTGCTCGTCTTATTCAATGTGAAAATCATTACACGGCTAAGTTAGGAGCAAAATTTCCAATTAAGTGGACTGCACCAGAGGGACTGGCCTTCAATCAATTTTCTACAAAGTCAGATGTGTGGAGGTACGAATTTTTAGTTATAATAAAACTGCGATTAAATCTTACATCATCAAGCACATATTTATTTTTAGTTTTGGTATTCTTCTTTATGAGATTGCTACATATGGCTCTTCTCCGTATCCAGGTGTTGATTTGTCTGATGTATATCATTTATTAGAGGTAATTTTAATTATTAATTCAAACATTTTTGTTGATGTAAACACTTGAATTTATAGAGAAAAGAGCTTTCTTCAAATAATTAGTGGTTTTATTGGATCAGAATATTTTATTTTTATTATCTTTAGACCGGTTGTCGAATGCCCTCCCCTGAAGGTTGTCCAGCGGATGTTTACAATTTAATGCAGAAGTGTAAGTTAATCTGTTCTAATGTAACAAGCAACAAAAACCATATGTTTTAATACAAAACTTACTCAAAAGAACCGAAACCTATTTTTTGCCATTTTCATCTGAATATATTCTCATCTCGTTAATATGTAAAAGATTTCACATGACGGAATATGCTAGATTTTCTTCATATAATATTAGCAAAAAAAAAAACAACCAGAAAAACTTTGTACTAGAAATCGGATCCTGAAAACGGTATTAAAACAAATTATTTCTCCTAATTTTGATCTTTATAACAAGATTTACTTGTTCCTATCACAATAATGATAAAATAATTAATCAATTTATTTCAGGTTGGAGATGGAAGCCTGAAGAGCGACCCACTTTTAAAGAGATACATGCTGAACTGGATTGTATGACATGTGTTGGTTTTCACAATCAAGAAAATGGTACGATATTGTCTCTTTGTGATCCGATAAATTACGATTCTATCGCTTTTTTTTCTGTTAGGTACATGCAAAGTAGTCGATTTTGGTTCCTCAGCACAGAGACTTCGCCTCACTATTCCTCCTCCAAAACCGTAAGTGCTCCTTTTTCATACATTAGAACTTTTCAACAAATTTATATATATATACACATATGTTATTAGACCTGCTAGAACATGCTCATTTAAAGATGCAATGAATGTGACTCCGCCACCTCCACCAACTTCTGCTCATCGATCATTGCTATCACGATTTTTTCCATTGTCATTGACTGGTCAACCATCATCAACATCCACTATCAATCATCATATTGATCAAACCATCTTCGAACATCCATCTGATTTAAACAATACAAATGGACCTGTATCTTTATCTTTATTATCATCACAACAGGAAGCAGCAAATCAATTAAATTTAATTATAACATCACAGAATAATGATAAGTTAAGAGGTGATCGTCCAAGGAATATGAATCCTGAAGCACGTCTATCAACATTTAGTAGTAAAAAGCAGTTAGCCACAATGCAAAACTCAACATCAACAACATTTTCACCGCCAATGTCTACTACAATCAATAATAATTTATCTTCCAAAGAAAATCATCAACAACAAGCAAACTGTGATAATTTACAACGATCAATAACATCGAATAACGGCATGTTGCCGTCAGAAACTGATACAATGACAACAGCAAAATATACAAGAGGTGAATTAGGAAAAAATGACAAACTGAATAAAAAAGCTAATAGGTATGTAATAGAACATCGTAACATTTTTGCTTGCACTAGTAGAAGGAAATTCTTTAGATACGCGGTTTAGCGGAATAAAACCTTCTTTCTCGCTTGGTCATCGTGTAGACAAAAGTGATTTTATTATTTAACTAAGCGATTCTTTTCGACATTCTAGGATAGAATCCAATACATCGATTGATAAAACATCTTCGTCAAACAAGTTTAGTGGCAATATTAGATCTGCCGAGAACAATCCTTCATCGGACACATTTACACCGGAATTTTGTCGTATAAATCTACGCCGCACAACTGGCTTACCACCAACAAAAATTGTCTCATCATCTTCTTCGTCAGCCTCTTCTTCTAGTGGTGATGCTAAAATTGATGTTAAAACTGACACATTAACAACATCATGTCCTCCGGGTACTCTCGCATTTGAAAAGAATGTAATTGAAACAACGCTTCCTACTGTTGAAAACGCTATTCGTTTATTTTCTGAATATGCTTCGAGTCGATGTCAAGATTCTTCAAAACAAATATCTACATCCGCTATAAACACATGTGTAGGTACTGAAAACAATCAAACGGATACAATGCGTTCATTATTAGAATGTGTTCAACTATTAATGAAACATTTAAGACAAATACATAAAATTCGTCGTGCAAAAGTATCATCAAGTATAACAATCGATGATGAGACGGTAGTGTTAACGAAAGAAAATATTAGTAATAAAAATTCAATTACAACATCTACAATTACATTTGTCAATGATTTAAATCATTTTGGTGAACGTATTTGTCAAATAAAAGTATCACCACAAATCGCGTTTCGTTTACGTGAATATGTTCAACAAATACGTGATGCAGCCACACAATTACTTTCTACTGTTACAAATGATGATTCAGCCATCGCATCAACGGCATCAACCGTTTCTACATCCGACGAAGATGTAACATTGACAAAACTAACACGGTTATTACAAGATATTAAACGGCTACTTGATAAATTGTAGTCTTTAATAACCATTATTTGTATGTTTATTAATTTAATTTATATTAATTGCAATATAATTGCTTTTCTATTCTTTCGTATTTGTATAATTTCTAAAGTCAAAGCCGGTCATATATTTTATATTGTCTGTTTCTCTTTCTGAGATGTCTCTTATATTTATTAGCGTTCCAATGCAATCATTCAATGTTGTATCATGTCAGATTATTTTTTATTCTACTTACCGTCTATCAGGGATATTCTCACTTATTGGCATTTCTTCTCTCTTACTTACATGTTTTTTTTTCTAAACTAATTTTAGAATATGGGTCTTTTTGCTTGCTGGCTTTTCCATCTTTTGTAGATAGTGGCATTTATATGTACGTGTGTTATTTATTTATCGGTCTTCGAAATCTAGAGTCGTGAATAAATTGTTTTGCTTTTTTGTTTTTTCAATTTTGTGCAAAAAAATATATAATACGTTCAAATAACATAAATGTAATGCACAAACAATCAAAATTTAGACTCATATGAGAATAGTATCGATATCAAGAGAGGACATATTGTTACAAGATAGATTAATTCCAATCAAATTTTAAGAAAGTATCTTTTATAGAAATGACTGTGAAGGTCATGCTTATTCACTTGCACATTTAAAATGGATCCTAAACGAGAAGTGAAAGTAACGCAGTCAAATAGATGGATTGATACATTTGTTTCAAATTTTCTTCTTATCTTCAAGGCTTAAACAAGATTTTTAGAGAATGGAATTTGTGAAAATGAACCTCTCTTGGGTTTCTTATCCTTTTCTAGTTTAATAACATATCTAAATATTAATTAATTGATCGGTTGATTTTGATACAAACTGTTTCTTCTCCATGGTGTACACTAGAATCAAAGTTGTCGTTCATGATCAGCACTTTCAATGACAGGGTACTTTGATTGGTGTCAAATTATTCTTTCTTCTTGTCAAGTATGTGGCATGTTTATAAAACTCTACCAAGGTTTTTCAACAATTACGACTTTTTTTAAAATTCTTGTCGGTGTCGTCGTGACAGCATCTATAGAAGGTTAAAACGTTTCATTTCTGCGAATAATACGAGATTCTTTAAGCGAACAAAAAAAAGATAATGGAAATGCTATGAATTTGTTCTTTTATATTTGTTTGAGAAACGAGGACTGGTGCGGTTAAATCATATGAGAAAGAAGAAAAAAAATCATTTTGACTTGTCATTTTTTTTCTCTTTTTTCTTTCATTGTTAAAGTGTGTAGTATGGCAAAACAATACAAAAAAAAAACGTTGTTCTTGGAAAATTGAAGATAACAAAAACCAAGTAAAAAAAGCTTTGAAACGTCATTTAAATAGATTATAGAAGAAAGTGTTTAGTGATGGTGAACGATAAAAAGGTAAAATTTTATAAGTGCATAGAAGCAAGTACATAAGAAAAGAATAAAAGAATAATCATACATAAAAGCATAATTTTGTTCTGGTAGTTGCAAAACACACACGCTTGTAAACAAATATAAGGATATAAACACCTTTTATTTCTTCTGCATGTGTATAGTTTTTATTACTGTCAAGTATATTGTCTAGAAGAAGATGAGATAGAATCATCCAAGAATCACAAAATATTTTTTCGACATTTATTCACATACAGAATAATAAGGAAAGAAGGATGTTATAAAATATGAAGTAAATGAAAAATAGAGGGTAAGAATTTTTATGTTCATTCATCAGTGGATAATCGAAATATATTAATTATTCGTTTACACATGAGTATTAAGCAAATTTTTATTTATCCGTGTCAAAAATGTGTTATACCAATCATAAATGAATTTTGACTACTGTGAGATGTTTTCCGAATGGACAAGAAACGTTCTTCTTCTTTTATCTCTATAATTATATAGTAGACAGACATTGTAACAATTTTTTCTGTATCCTATCGACGGATCATGCTGTGATAAGTCATCATTATATGAACAGTACGGGAACAACTTCTTTTGTAGTGAAGATAATATCTGCTCTTTTCTCTCATATAACATTGAAAAACAAATACGAGTTCAAACTCAAGTGAAATTTTACAAAGAAAAACAGACAAACGTACGTTCTTTTGTTCAAATTTTATTTTATTTTTTTTTAAATTACAAATGTGCAGATTTACTATTTTACATGCAGAACGAACTGTATGAAGAGCTATTAAACGACAAAATCTTCATTCACATTCAACAAAATCGCACAGATAGATGTGATTCATTTCCTTTGTGAAAAATCAAAATATTTTCGTTTGTTATTCTTAAATATTAAAGATCAAAACTTGAGAAATATTGTTCGAAAAAAAAAAACAAGGCTCCGCTTCGATTTGAGTATTTCGGTACTGAGATACTTACTCTACAATAACAGTTTGTCCCTTTGATTGTTTCCATGTTTACATAACTCAATCTTATGAATTTATCTACTAAAAAATCATAAATTTTATTTCATAGTAAGTAAAATACGTTTTTCTTGTGAAGAAAGAGAAAAGAATGTGCTCAGCTGAACAGATTTTCATTGAGTAATCATCTTCAATGAGAAGAATACAAATAAGAAAGGGGGAAATGCTACTCCAGATGATAGTGTCTTATCAAAAAACAAAAAGAAGAAATAAATGAATGAGAATACTAAGTCTATGCAAATACATATAACTTTTTTCGCTGATTGATTATGTGAATATGTACAAACTCGATTAGATTGTACAGTCATACAGACATTGATAACGTAATATGTTTCTGCTTAGAATAAGATAAAATAGGATAAGACTGTAGTAAGTATAGACCATCGTGCGGTGTTTAGTGCCTATCAAAATCAAACAATTAAACGTTTATAAAATTAACAAGATTTTATTGTTGATTTGATTCGGACTCAATTAAATTCTAATTTGTTATTTTTTCTTCAGCGTTCATCGCGAACATTCGAATTTGATATAACAATGTTTTACTGATAATATGTTTGTTCATTCATCTCGTTATCAACCATCGTTACCTTTATCATCAGAATTATTCAATGACGATGATCAATACTCTACTCGCTCTTTTCAATCGCCACATCGTGAACGTTCCGATTTTTATACGTCACAACAACCATTTTCAGCAGTATTACAGCATAGACAACCCGTCTATTTTAGTGACCCACTATCAGTTACGTTGGATAATCGACGACCAGCAAATTTATTTATGTAAGTATCGTATCAAATTTTTAGAAAGGATAGTTCCTACTCTTCAACTCGTCTATCAAAGTTGTCTGTCGCCTACAGGCCAACAGTGTTCTTCGGAAAAAGGAAAAAGCTATTAACATAAGTTATATGCTATACTTTTCAGAAGAGAAAATTATAACAACTTGTCAACTTCAGCATATTTGTTGTCATTCATCTCCTAAAGCGATGGACAAAAATTGATGACATTTTGTTTTTTCAATTTTTTCTTTAGCGATAATGATGCTTCAAGGACATCGAAAGAGTGATATGAGTTACTTGAATTTGAAACTAAAAATCGTGTTTTCTATAAAATCGGAACTCTTCATATAACAGTAAAACTTTTTGTAACTAATCTAGAAAAGATAGGCTAAATAATTCTTTTTGACATGTCCAAGCTCTACACGATCTTCCATTGACTAGTTATGATGATTCGAAACGACCGCACAATACAATAGAGCTTAAGAAGAAAAATCATCAAGTATGACCTAAGATTTCTAATGGGACATGTGTCAGTTTATAGAATTTGATCCAATATGAAAATCGCTTTTCCCAACGTTCCTTTGTTGCGAAGCTATAGGGATTTTAAGTTATAATTGATTCACGTTAGTCCTAGAAAACGTATCTTTTATCTCGTCTGCTACGTACTTTCAAGACTCTATAATTTCATCATTCGATTTATCGTAAGTCGTAGTGAATTCTAATATGTAAAATTCAGATAAATTGTTGGCAAAAAAAAGTGTCAGAATTTTAGGAAAATATTCAGTGTCAGGACATTTTTTTCACCAAGATTCCTTGGTGCCTTTTCGTTGAATTTTAATAAAACTTCGTAAGTGATCAAAGAAGACTTTTCATTCATCTCAACTGAATGAACAGTACTGTATTTGCATGCCATATCCGGTAAAACTTCATCAATTGTGTTTCGAAATGGGTCCTTGAGTTATTCAGTATTAGTTCTTGGAATAATCAATATTGGAGAAAAAGAACTAATATTTGTTGGAGAATTGATCGAATATACAATCGATGAAGTTTTACCAGATACGACATACAACTACAGAACTATTCATGCTGTTGAGATGAATGAAAAGTCGTAAATAGTCAATGGAAAGTTCTATAGAGTTTGGATATGTCTTATTTCGAAGAGAATTGTTTAATCTATCCTTTCTAGATGAGTTACAAAAATTTTACTGTTCGATGGAGAGTTCCGGTTTTATAAAAAATACGACTGTTAGCTTCAGCACAAAAAAGAAGGTTCTAAACTTTGAATTTAATAATCATAGACATTTCTTTACACTTTGTCCAAGTTAATCTACTCATATTACTTAATAGATGTTCTTGATTCGTTATAGTTAAAAAAAAAACTGAAAAAACAGAGTATTGTAAACTTTTGTCGACTGCTAGTCACTGCGGGAAAACTTTTTTGACTGAAAAATCTTACCGTAATTTATTTCACAAACTTGAACGAAATAAGTCCAACCCTCCTTTTTGGGCACTTGGGCTTTTTTGTCAATGACGTTAAAAATGAACGGTCGTCTATAACAATAGGACAGAGGATGAATATTAAAATAGTAAATATACATTTACCAACTGTCGTTTTCTTTGAATGTATTGTAAAGAGATAGCCCATAACTTTTTTCTCTATAGTAGTAAGAGAATTCCTAACAACCTTATTTACTCGTCAATACTATACATGTTTTTCTGCATATTAATTGTTATTATACGCGACGTGTATATATATCAAGAAAAAGATATAAATTGCTCCTGAATATGTGTTGCCTAAAGCATATTTCGCAATCGAGAATATATAATATTAAGAATAGAAAAACATGACATAAATGTAATTGTTTTCGGAAAAAAGAGAAGAAATGAAAAGCGTATAACAGTTACACCATTATTTTGTGCCATAGAGTTTGGACAATCTGAAAAATTTAGAGATAAATCACGTAGAATATGAGGTATGTTTCACTATGACGCTTTCTATAAATGTCAGTGTTTACCGAAAGGACGGGAAACGATTTCTACTAGAAAATGGCCCAATATGATTTTGAGTGAAAATGACCAGAAATGTTTCCCTTTTCACTGCCGACTTTCAAAAAATTGCTCCTGATTTCCTTGAAAAAATTGTTTATCATTTTTCATCACCAGTTCAACGAAAGTCATTCGCTTTGTTGCTTAAATTTTTCGCACGATTTCAAAGACCTTGACCAAAGTCCATACATAGAAAGATAGAGAATTTTTCGGGCTTCAAAATGAATTACAATATTTTGTTTTAAAAGTTTACTCTCAACGATATATTGGCTAAATATTGGATAGATATCTCGATTTTTGCCTATAGTGGTATATAAAAATGATTACAGTTTCTTTCACAAATAGAACTTAGGAATAATTTGTATTTAAAAAACTACAGAACTGAGAGAGCTACAAAAGCTATAGTACGTTGTTTCAAACATTAAGTTTAATAGACTTTTTGGCAAAATACCGAACGGATACAGTGGTCTTGACTTATGGCAGAAGAGTAAACGAAGTACAGTGGTGTAAATATAGCGAGATCAGATATCCCAGCTTCTATTGGTAGTTTTATATTAATAGTTTAGTTAAATAGAGTAAACGTTTCTGAGGAAAATAAGACGTCTCCGAGCTCTCCATAACATTTTTTCATCAAACTGCGTTATATTTACGAAAAGCCTCCAAAGACATTTCTGCTGCTTTTTTGTAGATTTTTCTAGTTTTCTATCCGTTTGGTATTTTGCCAAAAAGTCTATTAAACTTAATGTTTGAAACAACGTACTATAGCTTTTGTAGCTCTCTCAGTTCTGTAGTTTTTTAAATACAA
>CAJNOQ010001292.1:0-33519 GCA_905250885.1 Didymodactylos carnosus
ATTAGCATCAGAAACTGAATCGAATAATGTATCATTCAGTCAGCTGTTTCAGCAATTTGTGCTGCAAAAAAACACTTGTATTAAAAAATAACTTTCGCTATAGACTGCTATCCATTCCAAAACACAAGGCCGGTGGTTATTTTTTGAATAACTCAAAAGCAATAAAAGAGAGAGACTTGCGGTTTTTATCATTCACTAGCCAAGGTTTGAAGCTATGTTTTCATAACCCAAAACGAATTTGAAAAGAACTTCAAAGACCGATTTTTCAGGAGATCTGTGAAAAACCAGTTCAGTTTTCTGAAAGCTAGCATAGAAATGTATGATTTGTTTTACGTGGATATATAGTCCGAAGTGTCCTCTACAAAACGAGATCCAAGCGACATCTTTGAAATTCATGGTTCGGGAGCTATGGATGTTTTTCCTGAAGCCTTAGCACTCCTGTGCCGTTAGGTTTGGGACTGTCAGAAACGAATGAAAACATAGGTTATCGACTATGCTGAGTCTCGTGGCAATGTTAGTTTTCAGAACAAAATGCAACAACCAGGTGAAAACCTTATACTAAGTGAATAGGTGAAACGTTTTAGTTTTTCATGAAAATAATCGAGAATAGGATATTTCACCTAGTATAAGTTTTCACTCGGTCGGGGGCACTAGGGGCTTTCAGTGAGCTTAACGTTGCCCACCGAAATCTTTTCATCTATTCATAGATCAAGGTTGGAACTACTTATGCACCAAATATTTCCAAAATTCGTCTTATGCCATAGGAGAAAATCGATTTTGAAAACTGACATTTTCAGCCAAAGTCGCTATTTTCGATGCAGTTTTTATTTGAGCAAAAGCGAATTAGAAGCTCACGCGTTCAGGTGTTGTAGTATTCGAGGTCCTCTATCTAATGGTGTTTCCAAAAGTTTCTCAAAATGTTTCGTTTCGATACAGTATGGCGCCAAAATATAAGTGTAGGACGTACCGGATACAGGTCACTGTATGAGAACGAAATCATTCCTAGAAGTTGGGTTTGTTGTAAATCGAAGAAAAATGTTAGCTCTATTTATGTAAAAAATTTGAGCTCTTTATCTTATATGATTATCGAGATATGAGCAACACAAAGTTGTCAATATGAGAGATGTCGCATTTTTCAAAAGTTGGTCGAAATTTTAAATGCTCGTTTCTCAGCAACCCAGCAATATTTTTTCAAACGGAAAGCGCCGTTTTACTCAGAAATGTCTATATTTTCTTTTATGACTGATTCGAACGAGTTGTGTGAGATACGATTGAGCATTATCAGTCGTGGCTGATGTGAAATGGCTCTTAAGTAAAAACCTGAAAAATTGATAACTTTTTACAGAAAAGACTGTGTAACAGTGGAAATGGTCGTATCTTGTAGCTCAGACTTACCTCTATATTAGACTATGTTCAGCTCAAAATAAAAATTTTGTCAAAAAAGAGAAATGTCCTTAAAAAAAATGTTCTTAGCGAATGCAAATGCAAAATAAGTCTGGCAGTTCGAAATTCTGGTACACGACTCAACTTGGTGTAATCGTTCTTCTAAATATGCATGCTCTTTCCTGAGACAAATGATCTTAAGTAATTGATCTTAAGTAATAAAAAATTATGGTCAACTATATACAACAAATTATGGTCAAGAGTATATTTGACCGACTTTGGTACACATATGACTTTCCACTCGTTCGATAATGATTCAACCCTAATAAAATGATTTAAGTTTGTGATAAATAGATTACATTGGAGAATGATTCTCAATGGTGAGATGCAATCAAAGTGATCGATGGTAAATTAATGTATTAAAAGTTTTTTTGAAAAAATACTCTGACTACTCTAATTGCTATTTAACAACTACTCGTAGTTAACTCAAAACGAAAACTTTCACACAATGCCTACATGCTAAATTTAGCTGTGACCATCCGAATTATGAATAAGTCTTGCTGAATGAATCGGTGACCGAAACCAAACGCGACTGTAACATGCATAATGTCAAAATCATCAAAGAGTACGGTATAATGTTGTTTACGTTAGGGTTTAGTGTTTAGGACAGGATTACCAAGTGATCAATATTGTGCCATATTACCAGACAATTTAAAAGGCAGAAGATGAACGATGAAACAACGATCTTCAGTCTCATGGTAAAGCTTTAAGTAGCGTCAATAGTATAAATAGCATTCAATAAAATTCGGATAGAGATCCAACGATTGCAATTCAGGCTGAAGTAAAATGGTAATACGAAGTTAATGCGAACGAAACAGGGCCTTTTTCATCATATTTAGAGAAGAAATCAAAGTGATGCATTAAACATTCCATTAATTGTTAAGTATATTCGTTTTTATTTTGCTGACTAGAAATGAGCATATATCATACAAACGAAATAGATTCAAAAGGAAATAAAGTTAATAAGTTAAGAAAAAACATAAGTTTAATACTAGCAGAGAAAAAAAAACATGCAATATTTAAACTCGTTCAAATTCAGATTATGTCTACTGGAAGAAATTGGAACAATTCTGGTAATTTTTTTCATTTAGATTTATACTGACTGGTTTACAAAAAAACAGTGCTTTTCTTGAAATAAAACTTGTAATTGATATAGATGCAACATGTAAGTTGAAGTATAAAGAAAGTAGAATATATATATCTGCACTAACAACTGTACCTAGTGTACAAAAAAAATACTATTAATAACTGCATAGTAGTTAGATAAAACAAAGAATATCAATGTTTAGCTTGGTTCGTATCATCAAAACTATTATTACCATTCAGATCCGTTTGCTCTCTATTATTGTCATTGTTAATAATATTGCTATTATCATCGTCATCGAAGAACTCCACATAATTAAATGGAAACGTTCCCTGACGATTCGACGATAACAGTCGACCTTCACATTGACCATTATTATCAGCTTTTGTTACATAAATAATATCATCGATTTCTAAACGTAACGCATGTTTGTCATATAAACTTGGTATTCGATTTTTTATAACACGTGCTTTCGCTGGAAGTTTTAATGTGGACTATAATAGAAAGAAAACAATCGTTTATTATTTTGTTCATACCACTGATACATAGCTCAAATTAACACTTATTCTTACTTTTGCGTCATCTCTTTCATCTGTGTGACTGTTTGAACTATCGGTAAAATCTGACTTCATAGAATCATTGCTAATACTCGTCTATAAAATAATAAATAGAAGAATAATATTGCTGTGAAAAAAAAACCGAAGTTAAAATCTCGTACATCATTACTCGATGTTCTTTTTATTTTATCAATCGAATCAAGACCCGATGCTATCTGCCGTTCTTTTCCATTAATTACACTTGGTCTTATAACCTTAAATAAAAAGAAAATATTTTTTTGCCAAAAAATCAAAGAGAATCAATTTTACTGGTTTTAATAATGGAGCAGTGTCCAAATAATGTAGTGTATAGTGTTTCAGAAGTGATGCCATATCATCAAAATGATTTTGCCCAATTTTATATTTCAGTGTATCACCTTGTTCAATTTTGTTGATAATGTAATGCATAACTTTGACACCTTCTCTGAAAATGATGAGAAAATGCATAGTTTGTTTCAGAAACTCTATTATCACCAACTTACTTAACACATAAAACATAATCGCCTTTCAACGTTGCCGAGTCGCGAACAAGAAATGTTCCACCTTCATGTTCTGCTAGAATATCATTTGCTTCTGCTCGTGAAAGATTTTCAAAATACCAACTAAATGAACAAAAATGAGTTTTTGAAAATCATTTCAAGCTTCCTAAACTACCTTTCTTTGTCATAAGGATTAAACTCATTAATGGGCATTATCAAATTCCATTAAATATAGTCATTCATTCATTCATTCATTCATTCATAAATATGATCTAAAAAACGTAAACATCGTTTGTTAAATGATGTACTTCGATGTGTGCAAAGTAGATATTGAGAACCTTCAGAAACATGAAAAACGACAGTGAGAAAGAAACATCTAAAATAGACTACTGGGTTGATACGATCATGCACTAGCTCTAGTGATCGCAAGAAGAGTAAGTTTGCAAAAAAAACAGCAAGATTAATTAAACATTGTTACTGTTCGATTACCATTTTGGTTCATATACTTTGAACTAAAGAATATAAATGTGTAATTTCTAAGCGGATGAAGTTGCACCAATATCAATTTTTCTTTTTTCTATATGCTCGAGAGATGGCATTTTATGTCATTATAAATTAACATTTTTTTTTGTTGGTTTTCCTGATCTCACTTTCTCAACTAGGTAGGTACGCACTCTATAGAACGAATGAATAATTGGTGAAATCTCTGTTCTATCCAATCATTAAGGCGATTAGATGTATCGAGTTTCTTGTTCTCTGTATGTATGGTATATTCTATATATCTATATAGATTTTATTTATTTATTTGTTTTGGTTTCGATTTTTTTTGCTTCTTGCGGGTATGAGACATATTATGTTCATATTGTTACCTAATCTGACAAATCAACCAAAAATAAATAGGCCTTCGGTGGAGCTTTGTTTGAAACGATATGAGAAAACTATAATACGATAGTATTTCACACTCAATAGTTTGTCGCCAGAAGGAAAACATTAAATAATCTAACAATCTATAAAATTTTTAATTTAAGATTTTTATTATTGATAACCTGTTTAAACCATAATTCCTTTAATTTAATTCGAAGAACGACTGTTCTCAAATGCATCTAGAAGGAATGGGGTAAAATCAAAATCTAAAAAGTAGTAGTCAGTTTTGAAAAAAAAATTTTGCATTGTTTTTGTTTTTAGAGAACAACATCCACTTTTTACATGTAAAGCACATATATTTCAGGTTAGTTCTAAATACAAAATATGACAGAAATTGAAATCATGAAATAATATTTCTGTTTAGGTTGATCCAGAAACACGAAAATCGTGGATACAGTTATCGGGTGGTGCTGGTAAGTCTTTTTTATCTATTAAGTTTGTTTACGCTAAACTAATTTGTTCATTTATACTTATAGTAAACGTTCAAATATTTCATGATAGTGTTAAGAACGTTTATCGAATCTTGTCTGTTGAGAATTCCAAGGTATTCATACAAGAAATCAAATTTTACGTGATAATAAATATTTTCTATTTAATAGGTGTTAATAAATACCGTTGTATCTGCTCGAATGACATTTACTAAAACTTCACAAAAGTTTTGTCAATGGGTCGATTCTCGAGCAAATACGGTTTATGGCTTGGGATTTGCTAATGAAACGGATCTGAGTCGAGTAAGTAAAACAGTTGTGATGTTAGTCACATCACCGTGTATTCATTTTTTTTTTGCCTTGTAGTTTATGGAAAAATTTGTTGAAGTAAAAGAAGCAACACGAAATGCTCAGAAAAACAGTGAACATAGAAGTAGTAGCGTGGATGCAAGACAAACACCACGGGTAATAAGTTTGGATTCTTTTCTGTTTTTTAACTAATCAATAGGTATGTCTTTTTCCAGTCCGAAGCAGATTGGTCGATACAGTCGAATGATGGACAGTTAAAATATGAGAACGGTTGTCTAAAATTGGCTTTAGCACAAAGGTAATGATACAAATCGTTAAAGCAGAAATATTTAGTTTAGGATATTTTTTAGTTCTCAAAATGCAAAAAAATGGCAAGATGAATTAGAAATCTTGCGAAATAATAATGTTAAATTAACAACAGCGCTTCAAGAAAGTCACGGAAATGTTGAAGAATGGAAACGTCAATTACAATTTTATCGTGATGAGTGTTCACGACTTCGTCAAATGGTAAACGTTTTTTTCTATTTTATACAAAAATCAAAAAGTAAAGTTATTCTCTTTATTAGGTAGCAAATCATACAGTTGGAAATACACCCAGTGGTCATGATGCACAAGAACTAAAAAGTCTTTTGGACGCAGCTGATCAACGAAATAAAGAACAAGAACAGGTAAAACAGCGCAAATAGCATTCATTTAAACGTTGTTAAATGAATATATTTTTCGTTTAGAAAATGCTCATACTTGAAAATCAAGTACAAAAATATATGTCACAAATGGGAACATTACAAGATCGTTTATCGGTATGAAGAGAGGAATAATAATCGTAACTAGAATTTTTCAAATCCGCCTTTATAACCCCGCTTTATAACTTGTTAATGTTTTTTAATTTTTTATTCTAGTCTGTTGAATCGGATAATCATAGTTTAAGTACAGAATTACAATTAATACAACGTCGAACACCACAACATGATAATACTATTATTGGCGGTACATTACCACGATCTCGTCCCATGTCACCGGGAAATATTTCTAATCATCGTCGGGTTCAGTTAATGCGTATGAAAGAATTATTTGAAAAAAAATCACAAGATTTTCGTGATACAATACAAACAAAATCTCAAGATTTACAACATTTATGTCTACAGATAACTCAAAGTGTTGCTGAATTATAATTTATGTGCAGATTCCAAATATCTTTATTTGTGAATTATTTTAATTTATATTATAAAAGAAACGAAACATGAATCCATTTTACTCAGGATATATTCGTTTATTTCTTTACTTCGTCTATACTCATTGTGATCTGTCAGATCGTTTTCTTTTTTTAAACTCTACAACGAAGATAAAAGAGTTTTCTTTTCTTTTTCCTTCGAAAGATTATCTACTTATTTATTGGTAAAACTTTTTTTTTACTTTTATACGACGATTCTTTTTTATTCTTATCTTTTTTGATAAAGAGAGAATGAAAAGTTGTTTTTGAGCGATTTCAGTTACTAATCCTTAATATGTAACATGTTCGATTTGTTTTGTGTTTGTAGCAAGAAATTATTCTTGTTTATTTTTTATTTGTTTTATTGATAGAAATCTATGCTTACGAGTCACCTCGCTGTTATTGTAATCACATTCCACGTTGACCGTCCAAACGAGCTGATTGTACATCACACTCGTAGTTTTTTTTATTATGTTGTCTATCTAAGAAGATTTTTATTGTTTTAATTTCTCTAATAATTTAATGTAATTCTCTCACATATATGTGTTAGTGTGTGTATCGTAGTGATTTCTTTTCTATTTATTTGATTTTATTCCATCGTAATATTCTCTTTGAACAATAAAATGAACCGTAATTTAGTGATCTTCTTTTTTTGTGCACTTTTAATGTAGTTGTTATATAGTTATTTATAAAATGATCGTTCAATCCAGTGTTGGTATTTTTTATATGCATAATATACTTCGTTTTTTTTTGTATCAAATGAGAAAATCAAATACTAACGAATTCTATAAAATATTTATTCTTCTTTTTTGTCTTCCATTTCAGTTTAAGAGAATGAAAGTTGTGAATAATTCCATGGTTTTTTGAATTTTTCTATGAAAAGTAAATTCTCTAAAGTTTTGTTGCAAATAAATACGTTCCATTTTTCTTTTAGAAATTTTTCTTTTGTTTTTATATACTCATTATTGTAATCAATCATTAAGTCTAGCTATTATTGTTTATCAAGTAATTTGTTTTTTATACAAATCATAGAATAAATATATGACTGGTTTCAAACATTGATATACAAAATTTGATACAATAATTCAGAAAATGTGCATAAAGAATAAATATCCAATTAGCAATAAAATATAATAAAGTATCTCTCTGTTATCACATTTACCTTAAGTTCTCGTTACGAGAAAAAAGAAATTTAGACTAAGAAGGGAGAAGCAACTCTTGATGCTGTTTTGAAGGCTGAAAAGTGTCGAGTGCTGTTTTCCTTTTAATTCAAATAATTCAACAGGTAGAGTCATGGTGTGTTTTTTTTTCACAAAGAAAAGGATATATTGTGTAAAAGTGAATGCAAACTCGATCGATCCTATCCATAGTCAGAAGAATTTCTGAACTGAGTAGAATTTATTGAATTTTTGACAACGATTCTTCGCAGATGAACTAATGGTAAGAAAATCAATTCAAATCTTTATTCAATTAAAAGTAGAAATGTTTATTCGACGTGTGGCGGTGCCATCAGCACTATAACCGTTCTATTTGCACTGTGCAATTAAAAGAGGAAAAAGTTTATTGCTCGTTTTGCACAGTTAACACATATGTCAATATATATCTAATAGGTTTACTTTATATGTATCGTGAAAAAAAATAGTTGAGTGAGAATTTTATTTAAACTACTCGGCGATCGGTTTTATTTCTCCGATAGTATTTGTTCTTTCTCTCTCTTGCCTATTATCGTAAATTGTTTGATTCATTATCGTAGAAATGTATTGAGTGTTATTAGATTGATCATTTTTACATTTTAAAACTTGAAAAAAGAAAAAGAACTTTAACCATAGTAACAGTCAAATGTATGTGAGTGGGTAAACAAACAAAATTATTAAAAGTTATTTTTTTGTTCATTCAACATACTCTCTCATTATTGTTGTTTGTCACGCACGCTTTAAAAAACCGCTCATACTACTTAATCAAACAGCACGCATCGTATTGCAAAAAAATAAACAAAAATAGTCTCTCATTTTGTAAAAAACGACTAATCCACTGTTTTATTCGTTTTCCTTATAATAACAAACAGTTTTCTTGATATTTAATAAACATACCAACAAGGAATACATTAGAATAAAAAAAATGGTCATAACGACTTAATCATTATTATTAAATTTTGGTATTATCAGTATTTAAAAACGAAAAGATGAATCCTTCTCGAGGGTTAGTATGTTTCTCATTGGCTTCAACGCTACATGGTGAAGCTCATCTCTTGTTTTACATAATCCATTTAATAACTTAATAATTATAACATTTTAATATTATAATTTCTTGTGATATGCGAGTAGTTTTACATGCAGAAGAAACATAAAGGCTGTTCACATATAAGAATGTTATAGACACATAGCAATTGTGGAAGCTTAGAGCTTGATATTGATATGTCATTAGAGTCATATAAAATTAGAGCTATCTCTTTTCTTTTCTTGAAAAATATTAAAAACTGTCTGACAGGCATTCAGTCCATGAATGACTCTGGTTCAATGTATCTTAGACATTTTTTTATCCAAATTAAAAATAGACTTTACTTTATATTCACAAGGCTTTTGTTTACTCAAAATATAAAAAATTCAACTTTCTCAATAGAATCCTTCAAAGTACTTCCTCAATTTCAGTATATTATCTTTCCATTCGAACAAGATATACATACGTATGCCGTTGAAATTGAGGGAGTACTTTGAAGGATTCCATTCAGAAAGTCTTAAACTTTTACATTTTTGAGTAAACAAAAACCTTGTGGATATAACGGTAAAGTCTATTTTTGATTTGGATAAAAAAAATATCTAAGTTATGAACAATACATTGAACCAAAGTCATTCATAGACTGAATGGGTGTCAGATATTTTTTAATATTTGTCAAGAAACGAAAAGAAAGAGATAGCTCTAATTTTATATGGCTCTAGGGGTGTTAATATTATGTGTTTTATTTTTAGTCGATACGACAATCGAAAAATTATTACACAACATGGTCAATACCATAATGTATGGGAATTTGAAAACGAATGGTACTCTGGATTATGTAAATGTAAACCTGCCAAACGATGTAAATATATTTTAGAAGCTTGAGACATTGTAGAATTTCATTTTCTTAACTTTCAGGCTGTTTTGCTTGGTTCTGTTATCCATGCTTCATGTGTAAAGTGGCGAAACAAAATGGTGAAGAGCAATGGTTAGGGTGTTGTCCCTGTTCTCTATTTGGTCTTCGAACAAAACTACGTACAGCAAGAAGAATTAAGGTGAATATTTACAATATAGTATTATATATTAATACAAACTTATCCATTCGTTTCTAGGGATCATTAGTCGGCGACTGTTGCGTGTCAAGTTTCTGTAAATGTTGTACCGCATTACAATTAGCAAATGAATTAGAGAGTCAGGGTTTGTTTTAACATCTGATTTTCAAAATATAGCCAAAGGACGAGCAATTTAAATATGGTAATTCAAAGAACAAAGACTAAATGAATCGTAGATCATATGATCTATGAAGATAGTTAAATAGATGCGCCTGCTCTCAATTGTTCTTATATGTGGGAATTTTTTCTGGAAAAGTTTCTTTATTATAAATGTAAATGTTATGTTTGAATTTGATTCAAATAATAAATTAAAAATCTTCAGCAGTAATAAAATTTAATAACGGAACATTCTCATCATTATTTTACATTGGACATACTCTCTAAAATACCATATTTCCCAGAAAAATCGAAGAACTTGACTTGAACTTGAAAGTTTATTTTATGCCCAAGAAAACATCTCGTAACAAAGGAAAGGACAAAAAAACCAAAGGCTTGTAAATACAGTGCCACCACGCAGAAAAGAGAAGAACTGCAAGAAGAGGATAGAACATCAGTTTATTAACTTTTTGATCTTGAGCACTGTACCTGTTTTCTCAGTCCTTGGAAGTGTTATTTGTTTTCGGTTGTCTACGTTTGGATTACGTCCATGCTTCACAGTATCATTATACTATTGATTGACAAAGTCAAAGACTTCCAACAGTGTTTTTTTTTTTATTATATCAATGCGATATCTATCATAGTGTTCGTGTTATCGTATGTACTTGTTGTAATTGTTATATACTTTTTAAGATGATCGATTAGGTAAGCAAATTCTGTTACACTTTATTTTGCCAGAATTATTCCGCCTATGAAGTGTAATAGTAGGTTTGATAAAAGTAGCTTTTTTCTTTTTTGTTGTTAAAAAATCATGACGAACGTTGGTTGAAACAACCCAAAAAGTTTTTTAAATTATGAAAGAAAGCCTGTTTTGAAAATATAATATCTTTTACACTTTACTTATTAAAGAATCTCATATCGATTATCAACTATAAATTAAGACAAATAAAAAAAGAGTTCTATTACAATTGTGAAGGTATTAAAGAATTCTACCTATTACATTTTATGCTGTTTTCACCAGGTGGTTGTAATTAGTTTTAATATTAGACTATAAGAGCGTAGAAACTCCACCTAATCGATTCACTCGCGTAGAAGCTTCTGAACACTGCTCTTAACCCAGAGATGGGCGAGTCCGAGTCGACTCGAGTCGCATTTTTTTATGACTCAGACTCGAACTCAGACTCGAGGTGAAAGACTCGATAAACTTGATAAACTGACTCGAGTCACTTTCGAGTCAGTTTTGTGCAACTTAGAGTTGTTATTACGATGTTTATTATATTTGTTATATACAGAAGAGAGAGAGATTTGAGAATATTCTAAGTAGCACATTGCGTCACATGAGAGGATTGAAGATCTGTTCTTGGAAAAATGAATCAGGAGGAAGTTTTCCTCTAGAAAATGACTCGAAGTGAGTCGAGATGACTCGAGTCAATTTTGATGCGACTTGGACTCGGACTCGAAAAAGTGGTGACTCGCCCATCACTGTCTTAACCATTTGTTCCCCATAGAACGATTCACTGTTTCAATACCATAAACCTCTTTCGTTCAAAATCGAGGAGTTAGAGAAGCACCATATGGACTCGAGTGCTTTTAAACTCTTACAAAGCTATGGTAAGATTATTTCTTAATAATTCGGAGGATAAAATTTTTAGGATAAGAGATAGATACGTATTGAACGAAAACATTTATCGAAAACATTAGTAAGACTCAGAGGCAATGCATTCCTTCCTCTTCCTATTTCTCAGGTGAACTCAAATGATTTCCCATATTATGGAAAACAAAGTACAATGGAAAGGTGCAAATGCATTTTTCTAATACTATTAGCTATTAATATGTAATATTAAAATATCCAAATATTTATTGTTTATCACGACTAATTTATTCAAATAAACGATATAAATTATACTAAAATCAAGCGCAATAGCTATGTTCTCACATACGGAAATAACTGAGGATCCAGTGGATATAATAAAAGTAATGTCTTCTGCGATACTTTGGAAAGAATTATTAATTGTACCATTTCTACGAAAATAATATTTTTCTTCGATTCAGTGGACTGGATTCGAATTGAACTAGACCGAAAATATCAAATATATGGATTCGGAATCGACTACACTAGTATAGCTTTTTTGAAGTCATGAACAGAGATCTGTTAACCAAAAGCGCAAGACTCAATAACCGATAGTGATTATCAATGACAGCAGCACTGACTTTTCTGTGCCATAGTAACGATCATTTTTAAATTTATTTCATTCTTTTTCTTACCAGTAGAATGTGTTCCACGTGTGACAATTCAGATGTCGTCGAAAAGATTTATTTTCGGTTTCGTTCTTCTGAAAAAAAAGATTTAAAATCATTGAGATATTTGAGAAAGCTGTTAAGTTGCTAAAACAAACTTGTTTGAGTGAAAAGTCGTATATGGACTGAATGATTCTATTGAACTACATATACTGTTATTTCTTTTTTTTGTTATTGTATCGTCGATTTCTGAAGTCTTGACTACATAACTACTTCATAAAAAAGAAAAAGAGTATATACTTCGATATATTGTTTCATTAGAGTTTTATAACTTGTAACAAGCAGTTCGTTTTAGATCTTTCTTCTTCAGTTTTTACACAACATACGCCATAGAATAGAAGATGAGGTAAGATATGTTTACTTTATTAGTGCCATTATATATCTAATTAATTTATTCTAGTATCACTACACAACCTGGAAGTCTACATTGGAAAAAGGACAAGGACTGGAGTAGTCCATTGATGTCCTGCCCGTGTCCTCAAGGATTATTTGCTTGCTTCTGTTGTCCTATCTATGCCTGTACAATACTGAAACGTGCAGAGGAACATCCATGTAGTTATTGTCTTGCACCGATGGCATTAGGGCAGTTAAGAACAAAAATAAGAACGACATACAATATAAAAGTAAGTATTTAGTTATCAGCTCCACAAGGTATGTGTTGTTGATTGATTATATACTTTTCTTTACTTTTAGGGTTCGTTGTTGGAAGATTGTTGTGTAACGACCTGCTGTCTATGCGAATGCTCAATGATTCAGATGGATCGCGAATTAGATCATCAAGGTTTTACACCAAAATCAAAAGTAGCGCTTACCTAGACGTGAAAGAAGAGCTACAAATGCCGAACAATTGTTACAAGCAGACTATCGAAAATAACTATTCTTTTATTGATTCGTTCATAAACTAAAAAAATGTATAGTTTCGATCTAAATTTTTTTACTGAAACCTTTAGTTTTTTTTTCAATTAATACATGCAAATCTAGCTACAAACTTACTTACTGTAATCAGGTATAGATGAGATACAAAGAGTAAACTAAGGTGAATCTTAAAACGATTCTCGGCTCTGGCACTAGAGTATACATACATAGTCACGTTTTAAATCAATGGTTAATAACTATTTTCTTACAAAATCGATCAAGTTCAGAATTAAAGTCTCTGAGAAGAATGTGTTCAAACAGTTGAGCTAATATCCACATCATACTAAAGCAAAGTATTGAAATAGCCCTGCAAAAGTGAGATAAAAACTTCTAATAATACATATTCTGATCTATCAATTCACATATTTCATTTGATAAATATGTTTTTGTCAAACAGAAACATGCTTAGCCTATAAAAATCCAGAGATACTGTCTATGAAACAACTTGGTTATTGATCATGTCGCAAATACCTGTACACACCCTCACCCAGCTCATTCAGATTGTTGTATTAAATAGCCAAAGTTTAACCTCCTTTTAGATGTGTAGCCTGATTTTTCACATTTGATCAAATACAATAATTCGAGTCAAGATTTTCATCGTTTTTCGACGCATAGATGCGTTGACAAGGCAAACTCTTGATTACATACTATTTAACAAAACATACTTTTACTATTAACTTCTTGTGAGACAAACAAAATTCTTTTTACTTTCACAACTATAGTGGCGAAAAATGAGGTAAAATATCTTCAATCGGTATGTTTAAAATAACACTGGAATCTTGTTTCTAGTCAGATTACTTCACAACCTGGTATTCGTGATAGTTGGCATTTTGAGAACAACTGGAGTAATCCACTCATCACTTGTCCATGTCCATTAAGTGCATTTGCTTGTTTTTGTTGTCCTTGTTATGCATGTAAAGTGATGGAACGCGGAGGCGAATTCTTTTTAAGTTATTGTGTTGCACCAATGGCATTAGGCCAGTTAAGAACAAAAATAAGAACGGCATACAGAATAAACGTACGTATATATCTTTTATTCATCAGATTCGATTGTTCATCTCTCCTTCTTTTCAGGGTTCTGTGTTGAGCGATTGTTGTGTAACCACTTGTTGCTTGTGTAGTTGCGCATTGGTTCAATTGGATCGTGAATTAGACCATCGAGGCGTTATGCCAATATCAAAATGGGCATCTAGCGAACTTAGGAAGTAAAACATGCCGCATGTAACTTTTCAAACGAACGTCGTTTTAACTAGTTAATCATACGTGCAGAGAATTTGTAGTTGACCATTTGCTTTTTTAAGTTTTAATTCAATCGAAATATTGTGTTTTTTGTACGAATTCGAAGTTTGAGGTGAATTTTGTAGGAAAAAAGTTTATTAACATGAACCCTGTCGATCAAAGATGAAAACTGAAATTCTGACATGCGTTTCTTTTTCGATGAACAGATCTGTAACGTTGAGAATAAGATTTAATAAATGAGCCATTAAACTACACATATTATACTGCGAAGAGTTTGCAGGGAACAACTATTGTTTTTTTGCTAGACTTAAGCCTAGAACTAAATCATCTTTTAATATCATATATCACCTTTAGACGAAGCATTGGTAACTACTGTCCGTCTGCGGATGACATCAAAGACGGAGTAAAAGCTCGCTTCCAAAATTCATACTTCTTTCTATTATTTTGGAGTTCCATAAAATGAACTTTTTTTGTTTCAAATTTGCCCCATCCCAAACGATTTCTGGACAACTTTAAATCTTCATTTTTTCCTGGCTTTGGAGTTAGATACGTGACACTGAAACGGGTCTACATCAGAGCAGGATTCCCGATCAGAGGTGGAGCAGCCCTCCCTGGAAATGTTTTTTGACTTTCTGGCAAAAGTTTTAACGGCTTTCTACCAGCAACTTTCTACCAAAAATTTCGAAAAGTTTTTTTCGCCAGCCACTTTCTGCGAAGCAAAATTTTTAGTCCCTCCCATCCCTGAGCTGGCCCTCCCTGGTCAGGAACCCTGCATCAGAATACTCATTATAGAACACAAGAATACTCTAGAAAAAAGGTCGTTTATTCATAATAATAGCTATTAAAATGTTTCTTATAAGTGTGTATGTATGCGTGAATGGTATTATCTGATTCGATACAATCGGTTGTTAGGATTAGTGCACTGGATGTTTAAATCCTGTTAAAGCAAAAGAAATAAGCAAATACATTTGAGCATATTACGAAAGAAGAAAAATATTCAGAAATTTCTCGCAAATGAATCCACCACCGTAAGTTTGATGTGAATTTTAACGAGGATTATTCGGACAATCTATGACTGTTGTGTTAATAGAGTAATTGTTCGAACTCAGCCAGGAGTGGATATTTGGAACTTTGAAAATGAGTGGTCTCAAGATTTTTGTCATTGTTGTGCTAATATGGGCATTTGTAAGCGAATTTTAGACGGTTATGGTACACATGATGGATATATCGTCTATTTCTTTTCAGGTTGCCGAGCTTGTTTCTGTTGTCCATGTTATTTATTTCAAATATTCAAACGAACGGGTGAAAATTATGCTATGTGTCTGTTTTATTGTTGTACATTATATCACGTACGAACTAAGATTAGAACGGCATTCAGAATAGAGGTACGATACTTTGCCACACTGAATAATATTCTCTAAAGGATTTTTCTTTATGTCTTTTCTCTAGGGAACTATTTTGGGTGATTGTTCAGCAGCGCTATGTTGTACATGCTGTACGATAATTCAAATCGGAAAAGAACTGACAGATCAGGGTTTATAAAAAGAAGCTAACTGCCGATTTAAGTACAAACAAATGCACTTTTTGGACCAATGATCATTACGCTGTATAATTGAGATAAAAGATATCTCGTTTTGTAGAACAGTACACACCACTAAAGCTAGTACATCGGTGTTCTTTATATTGGAAAAAATAAACGAATTATTCAATTTTCGAACGCATTTTCTCTCGTGAAAAAATCGTTGTTTTGTTGTCGGTTAGGATCAACGGATATTTTATTTGCACTGCATACTATTTCCTGGCATTGCTTTTTTGACACATATTGCGAGATTTAAGAAAATATATCAGTATTTCAATGAGAGAGATGCATGGATAAAACATTCCACACTATCATTCATGACATAGTGATTTGTCGTAGAACTTGGTGGGCCTTCAGTGTTCAGTTTTCGATAAATGTTAAATTAAAACAGATGTATTAACCCTTTCATCAATTCATTTCTTTTTTCTGTCCTATTTTACCTGTAGTGCAACCTCATGTAATTAGAAAACCTAGTTATACGTCGCTGGAACTAATAAAACCGACATTTCGTCGGAGATTAACGTTACTGTGATGGCTACTTGGTTTTGAGGATATTTAACTAATTTATTATCTCAACATCTGTGTTTTTTTGGCCACATCTTCCTGTTGGGGACGAGTGATTCTCGGTGAGTATTCGGAACATCGTTCTTCTTCTAATGACATCTCGCGTGTCACATCAATGGGTGTTAGTGCTGGTACACATTCAACAAATACTTTTGCGGCTCTTTATGTATCGATGCCTTCCGTAGTTCCGTTTGTTCCTTGCGAGTACATCGTCTTGTGCTTTCATTCGAAGTGGCGTAATCTTACTCTGTTTCCATCAGATTACCCTTAGACGTCGCCTGTTGTACATTGTATGCTTGATGAACATATTAATCAATTCGATCAAATAGGTGTTCCATGCATCAGAACACATTTTTTTTTAACATTCTTTTTATTTGTGGAATCTATTCGTTCCGAGCATCGTTCTTCTGAACTTGGTGATCCTTGATCTAATTACTGTCCTATTTTTTCTGCTAGATCATTATCATTTTGTGTTTATAAATAACAAAGTTGAACAATAACAAACACAATAGAAAAGAGAATTTACTTCTTCGGTATTTACAGCAAAACGTTCTTCTCTCCGTTTGATATCGTTACGGTATAGTCATATATAATTATACCCAAGTTGAGTTAAAATATCTGGTAAACAATTTTACATGCCTACAACTTCTCCCTGTTATTATAGCTTGCAAATTATTAAAAAGCTTCTTCACCTAGTACTTCACATACGTTATCAATCATTTTTCTATCGGTAAATCATGCTGTTCGATTATTCAAAACATTAATTTGTTTCTTAGCTTCCATATGTTCTCTCCAATATATTTCAACAATTTGATTCCCAAGCTTATAATGTAACGGGTGACCCAGAATAAATGGCGATCTCATTTTGCTTATAACTTGGTTGGATTTCTTTCCGAGACTCAATGTTCTTTTTAAAAGATGCGCTGCGAAATACTCTACAAAATCATCCGTAAACTATCATTTTAGAACTTCAATCAAGAAAGCTAAGTCAATTAGATGGATGATAGGCGAAAAAAATGAAAACTTTTCAAACTCAAAATTTTTTTCTTTGTCTTGTGAACAATTTAACATTTATCAAAATATCAGATAACTAGCTAACTGTTGCTCATGTTTATATTCTATCACATTTAACGTATCTGAATAGTCTAATATTGATTCTTACATTAACTGTATACATTTAAAATGGGCATCACAATGTAGAGTGACAAAAAGCATTAACTGGTTAACAGAAATTTTTTAATTCAACAAAAATTTCGAAGTGTTTTTAACTGCTTCACCACTAAATTCCAAGTGCATTTTTGATTTCTTTTCTTCTTACAAAGGAAAACGTTGTTCAAGAAAATCATGTCACGCTTGTGTGAAACGCTGAATATGAACATGCTTCTATTAGAATTTCAATTTTTCAAGAGAAAGAAAGATTTTAAGGTCTAGAGACGTTTGTCACTGTATTTTCATATAGAAAATCAAATGGAAGTAGTTTGTTGAAAAAGAGTGCTTAATGTTATCTTAAACCGTTTCTTAAGTCTCATGGTCACTACGACTTATCGGAATATCTTAAACTTTTCATCCTTTTTTGTTACTAATTACGTTTAATTGAGTGTTCTATATGCAATATCACCGTGTCTATTACATATAACTTATCTACATATGTTGGTAAACCTACACAAAAATCATCTGTCGTTTATAGATCATCATTGTGAATAGCATACAGTGTACTTGTACAGAATGTATTAAGGGTACCCCTCCTCTTTTTTCACCTTGTTACCAAATGTGGAGCACCCGTCCGATCGAGTTCAAATTTATACCAGAGATAGAAGAGCGAAAAAGAAAATCAATGTATTTTTGGTCAGAATTTTGTGACATGATCTTCTATGGGTTTTCTGGAAAACTCCAAGTTTCATCCAGTCACATTATGACCCCTTGAAAAAATGATTCGATCGAGTCGAAATTTTTACCACAGATACTCCAGACCCTCCTGCTTTTCTTCTCGAGATATACGAAAAATGCTAAAAACCACACAAAAAAACCTGAAAAAAACTGACTTTTTTTGTGTTCATCCATAGAAGATTATGTCACAAAATTGTGACCAAAAATACATTGATTTTCTTTTTCGCTCTTCTATCTGGTATAAATTTGAACTCGATCGGACGTGTGCTCCGCATTTAGCAACAAGGTGAAAAAAGAGGGGGGATGGTTACCCTTAATACACGGCGTTCAAGTAATGGTTAGTTGTCGGTAAATAATGTAATGTTAGTTGTGGTGGTTATTATTCAAAACCGGTGTTATCCTATTCACTGCAAGTTTCCTTCTAAGACGTAGTTATATTTGTGTCGGTATTATCAGTCTCTTCTTTTATGCTTTTGCTATCGTCATGTTTATTATCATTATACTATTAGTTGTATAAAACTATACGGATGTTTTATGCTCTAATTCCAATCAGTTTTATGTGCTAAAAGTTGATCATGGAATATATTCATTACTGAACAAAATACTACTACGGTACTTAGAGTTTAGAAAAGTATAGAAAGAACAAATCGTTCTATATTCAAAAGTCCTCAAATGAGTAAAAACTAAAAGTATGACACAACTTTTTCTTGAGATATTTCTAAGTTAGTATGACTTGAAATCAAATTTGTTGACTTGAGTAAAGAGTATGCTTTTGCTGAACTAGTACAATTCAGAGTGAACAAGATCTCCCAACAACAAAAACCTTTGTTTTTATAAAGTACTAATTTTTTTATAATAAATAAATGTCAAATATTACACATTCAATTACACCTATCAGTTATACACATTAACCCAATAAAAGTTAATTAAGAAAGGCAAACAAAGAAAAATTTCATTCAAAAAATATAATTGAAAATTATGTGACAGAAAAAATGAGAACAAAAAAAGATAAAAAAAAACAGTAGATATTGATTGTAAATTTCAAAATCTTTATTTAAAAACGCCATGTTAGAGAAGATTCTTTATATGTGAGAATGTAAGAGTTTTAGCTCATGATCCTAGCAAAGTTAAAACCATCTGGATTAGACGTATTGGAAAGTGACAAAATATATCTATTCTATTGAGACCTTATTGACTAGAGAGACATTTAAAAAAAAATGTTATAATTATTATTAGCTAAGATTTAGCGGTCAACATATTTTCTTCTGTTAAGTTATCTGACGCCCTTCTAATTGTGTTTAGATTGTTATTTTGTTTTTGTTGTTGTGATTGAGTGTCGGGATGTTTTTTGTAAGCATACCAAGATATTGCACAACAAAGTGCAGATATGGAACGAAATCCAAAACCTAATAGAGCTAATGAAATGGCCATTCTTTTATTGTTATAATGTTTACATTGATATTTGTCACCACATGTTTCCTTAATTCTCGTAATACACGTGTGATCAATAACTTTTCCAAATAGCAATGTTCCCGGCAAATAACCCAATGATTTGGTTAATGTAGATTTGAAACCCAAAGAAAATGCACGATGTTCAGGCTCGATACTATGTAATATACCTTTGAGTGCTGGTACAATAATACAACAGCTCATAAAGACAACAACAAATGCACCGCATAATGTTAATATTAAATTTAATGTACATTTTCGTTCTTTACAACGTCCAACCATCACTGTACCATTCTGCGGTAAACACTCACAATCGGTATATTTTCCTTTGAGTATCTTCCGACACCCTAATAAACACGGGTTTTGATATGTGGCTTTATTGACAGGATCACACACCGGTTGAAATATGTTCATATCACAATTACATTTTTTTTTACATTGAGTTTCTTCAACTTCTGGTAATAACAATGGACTATCAGTCGATTCATCCGATGAAAATGCACTAGAAAATATTGTCATGACATGATCTGTACCAATAACTGGTTCACGACAGTGGAGTAATAAACCTACAAAGCAAAGAAAAAATGGATACATAAAACAGACAAGTTAATGTGCATTCATACCTAAAAATATCACAGAAGACATTGCTAACACTAGACAACAAAATTTTGCACATTTTCGACCGTCAAAGTTATGACGTTTGACCATATAAGCACCCAACGGTGTACCAAGCACTACACTAAATAAACTAATGACACCCATATAGATACTTGAATGTGATGATGTCGTACGAAACTGATATTCAATATGTTTGGATAAAAATGCCAAGTAGCCTAAAAAGTAGAGAAGAGGCACCATTTTTACCAATAATATATTCTAAACAAAAGTATACGACTAACCTTTGATTAGAAGAGCTTCGGTAACGGCACACAATGTGATACCCATGTAACGTAAATTAATCAATAATTGTTTGATAAGTGAGTAGATATCATAAAAGCAATCTGTTGTTGGAGAAAGTTTTTGTTGATGGATTTGTTCTTCAGTGACTGCACTCAGAATCAACGTGCGACAAATGTCAATTCCATTTTGAGGATGAATTTGTATGTCTTGATCTTCCCCATTTTGAGGATGAATTTGTATGTCTTGATCTTCCGTTGTTGCATTATCATTAAATATGGTGGTGGAGGGTCTTGTTTGTTGGAATGAACTGATATCTGCATATGAACTAGTCGTAGTTGGTGTAGCTGATGAAATGTTAATAGAAAGTGGAACGCTTAAAGTTTCATTTTGATTTTTATTCTTCTTTATTACTGATGGTAATAGACTATAGTCTACACGATTTGTAGACAGTGAACCAGATCGACTACGTCCAGTATCAGAATAGAAGAGCAAGAATGACAACAAAAAACATATAACTGACGACAGCATATATAATATCCACCATGCTCTAGTAAGAAAAAATCTTGATAAATGATTAAAGTAGTAGTGTGGACATATGAAAATTATTACCCAATCCAATCTGCATAATGAGGTGTTAACCACACTGGTTTTCGAATGTTTGTATACACATTCAAAAATTGACTTGTAGCGAGAAATCCAAAGCCAATACCAATACCACCAATTGCGTAATAAGCTCCCTGCGCTAAAGGTGCAGTTTTGCTTGAAAATAAATCTTCAACTAGCGATACAGCTAATGTGCTGAAACAAACAGAGAGAGGTTAGAATATTTGCAAAGTGATATAGGTGGAAAACTCACGGTAGAGCTGCTGATCCACAAGCATTGATAATATTTGATAAATAGAAAACGTATTTTAAATGTCTTAAAAATTGGAGATTATTTGATACATTGCATACATTCACTGTTCGATTTACCACACACAATGTTAAATGATCAGCAGCTCTTGTCTCAAATATACGTCGACCACGCTTTAATTCCAAAAAATGAGGAACTGACATCACCAAAAATCCAATTCCGAGTATGGACATTGATGAAGCAATCCATCGAATCTTTCGTCCTTTGTCGCCTAGGTACCCGACCAATGGGTATACAAATACACTCACAAGTTCATAAACACTTTGAAACAAACCAGTGTCCGTACTTGTCATATAAAAACCTTTCTCGATGGTAGTTATGATCGCGTTATTGGCTCCGCCAACAATTGCATTTTGCACCAACGTACAAGCACATAACAAACAAAAAATACCTCTTGGTGAAGCATTTAAATTGGGCGAAGGTAACGGTAAATTAACGTCCATTTTTCTGCTAATTAATCAATTTCTACATTTTTGTTCGTTCCTAAACCCATTTAATACAAATCATAAACATAATCTATAGATAAACTGAATCTGTGAATCAAATTTCAAACGAGATTAGATATAGACTCGATCAATCAAAAAAAGAAATTATTTAACATTACCATAACGACTATAGTATTCTTACTTGACATTTTCTCCGTTCAAACTATACGACTACGATATCAATTCAGACGGGGCTAAGTTTTCAACAACTATTTTCAATATAACTATTATCATCATTATTTTCGAATAATATACGAGATTTTTAATCAGTCTGACAGATTCTTTGACGTCAAAGAGAATAAGTGATCTCACAACAAGATGAAAAAATTCACCACACTCTGTCACGTATTATTACTATTATAATATAGAAGAGACATAGTAGCAAAATAGAAAAATAACTAGGAGCGATTCTTTTGAAGATCTATCACATTTATATCGACCTTTACCGAATCGAATGAAACCATCAGGACTAGTAAAACTCGAGATCCTGAACACGAATATCACGTTCAAAAATTTTAAAAGTGTTGCTAAAGTGCCCCCGAACCGTGTCCGCATGGGCCAATCCAGTCAAATATCCACATCTGTCGTTCCGTCATTTTAAAAAGTGGAGAGTCGTGACTCTTGTTCTAAATACTACTCCAACTTCTAAACATTTTCTTTCAGCGAAATTTTTCCCCATCATGCTTCTTGTTTTCAGTGGATTTTCCGAAAAAAGGGTTTTTCAAGCAATTTTGGAAACCAATTATTGTCTCTTTAACTAAATCAAAACCCAACACCAATATGTGCATTTGAATCATCTTTTGATGTTCTATCTGACTGTATGTATTTCGATTTTATTCAATGTCATCAGAGTGAGCGACAGTAAAACCTTTTCAAGTCGTTTTGCCAAATTCGGTAACGTCAAGCAGGAACCCTGAGTCAACCTGGAATTCCAATGGTGGGAAACACAGATTTTTCTCATGTGCTACATTAGGATTATGAGTGCTAGAAAATGGTTTTGAACCCTCAGTCCTTGCTCTGTAGAAAATCATAGGCGAAGTTAGTTAAAAAGCGCTGGAGAAAGAGGTACGGAATTTCAAGATATCTACTTAAGAAATCTGAAACCAGCGAGCAGTTTAGTGTGCAACAGATTCTTTTTAATTCGGGCTCAGCATCTAAGCTTACCTTACTACAACTATTTTCATTGTATAGAAATGTTTTTTATGTACATCCCGTGCTCCCTTCTCCAGCGTTTTTTAGCTAACGTCACATACGATTTTCTAAAGAACAAAGAATTGGGGTTCAAAACCGCTTTTAGCATTTTATTTTATTGATCTAGCACATTATTTTTATTAATCATGTTCTCAATTATTTTGAAAGCAGAGGCGCAGTCGTTTAGATATTGCAGAATCTGTTTATCGAATCAGATTTAATGAAAAAGTTAATCATGTATCCGTATCGTTTTTCTTACTTACATTTTTCTTGATCTGATAAAATGTTTAATAATTTTTAAATGACTTTGTTGTTGACAACAGAATCATCTTATTTACATAATGATATTTTTAAGTCTATATGATGATGACAGATGGATTTGTTATATACTTCTATTTAGTTGTTGATATATGTAAATTATATACTATATAAACATGTCTCTCTTTCTCGTTCTCGATCAAAAAAGAAAATACTGATACTTCTTAGTTGAATAAAAAAAGCGAAAAAGGTGACTGAAATGATTTACAGATAACAAATATTTCACAATGAACTGTATTTTTTGACCAGTCTCAAGAACATGTGCTATGTGTTTTTCTCGCTTAAAAGCAATCGTTTCAAATATATTATATGCCTACTTTATTCATCATCGTCGCGCGATAATAGACCGAAAGTTAATTCTTCTAATGGGTATATAAGAGTAGGAGAATAACAATGTGACTATGCTTTGCTCACACCTTGGAATAAATAAATTTTTTTTACAAAAAAAGGTACAGCACGCTATCAGAAAAGCGAATGTAATAATAAACATACGGACAGGTGAGAGGAAAAAAAGTAGGACAGCTAATTGTAGAGTGGTATTATTTTATCCGTAAATACATGCCTAAAATAATGCGGTTATTCTAAAATTTTGTATCGAGAAGAAAAAAAATGAGAATAAGTACTGAACAACGCATTTATTGATCTTTCTTCTACAATAGAAAATCGACATGTTGTCGAAGAGAATTTTCTTAAATGTAATTTGTGATCTTTGAAATTTGATTTCTTCACAATGTGATTGTAAAATATTACCATTAACTAACCTTTTATATACCGTTTGTAACAAAAAAGCTTTTCACTTCCTCTCTGAAAGTATTATCAAAGATTCTCACTGTTTCAAATGTTGCAATTAAGTCATCTCATTAGAAAAAATCAAAAAGGAAATTTAACTCTTGCTGAACTCTTTCAATCTTTCGTGCTTTATCATTACACATGATGAAAAGCTCAAGACTAACTATCTGTAATTACTGGTAATCAATAAAGAAATCATTTTCATTTCTCTCATCAGCTCTCTGACAAAGTTTCTTATTTCATGACGTCAAACGTTGTTTTACTATATTCTCTTTTTCTTTACATTAAAACACAAAAATCAGAATGTCTTTCGCATTAAATCCCTTTCTTTCCATCATGTATAACCCTTTTTTGTATATACTCACAAAAGTCGTGAATGTAGCAGAATCTGAAGATTTCGTTAGACCTCTGAATTGGTAGAAAACTACCGACGTTTGTTACACCTTTAGACTAATCGACTTATTTTACTTGTTGTCAGGACTCTATGGATCAAAAGTAGAGTAGAACATATACATCTAGAGAGAAAAAGCAAGGTCAGTCGTACTGTTTTCCCTCTGTTAGAAAAAAACGTACACTAATGTGTAATATATTTTTTTGTTCTTTTACCTAAATAGTCTATGTGCAGTTAGTCGATACGTCTTTTGGCAGTGAACCAAAAGTAGACTTGTTTTCTCTAATACCTTAATGAGAAACTTACTCAAATATTGCTAAGATTTGAGAATAATTTTATTTAAACCCTCAGTAAGATTTCACTTACATTTGTCTAAGAACTTAGACAACTCTTATCAAGATCATGAGACCCAAAAATTCTAAGATTTTATAAGATTTAATAAGATTTTGTCTTATTAAGCTGTTATGAAGAATAGGTTACACTTTATCTAAGATTTTTTCAAGACTGGGCGAGAATTTGTTAGTATCTTAACAGTAACAACTACTACGTTTTTTAATAATATTAATTCACCATTAACTAATAGTGTTTGAACATCTAACCTACACTGTTTTGATAAAAGCTGAACAAATTTGAAGAATGATGAGAAATTTCATATTTCTGGGGTCCAATTATGTCCATGTATGAGAACAAAACAAAAGGTGAATAAAAATAGAATCATCAAATCTTATTCAGATCTTAATTAAGATTTTGGATTACCTTATCGGTAATCCGGATCTTAAAAGAAAAGATCTTAGTAAGATAATTTTAAGAAGTGTCTAAGATTCTTACTAGGGTAATCCAACGAGCATATACTTTTGTCATCGAGAGACAGGGATGAGAAAAGATCAATAAGTTAACAAATGTAAACAGATGCTGTGAAAACGACTGAACGATTCTTAGAGCTGAATTTACTTGTAATACAGAGACCAACAAAATTTTATCTTGTGATTTATTCTCACACTACGCGAACCCTTCCCCCGACTCCAATGTTCAAAAAGTATCTAATAGTCCAAAAGCATGTTAGTCTAAAAATTGAACAATCGTCTAAACGGTAAATGTTCTTAGACATCTCAGAAGCTTAAATGGATCTCGATTAATATATTATATGTGTGAAACTCGTTCACTTAAAAAGATTCGAGACTTAATTCAATTGAGGCGTACAGATACACACAGAACAAAAGATCTTGTGTGAGGACTTGGCAGGATCTATTTTCATGATTTGTCAAGAACCATGCATCTTTCCTTCAGATATCTTAAGATCCTACAGCGTTTTATAATTATACACCAGATCTTGTAATTAAGAGGTGTTTCACGCGTACACCAAAAACTAGCGAGTGATAATCAAAAATTTTTTTCTTTAACCTCTAAGAAACATATACGAGTTCGAAGTTTGCTCTGCATAATCAGCTATCTTAGGCTAAAGGTTAAAATCAGGCTTTCTATGTCACAGTTGGGATATTTGCTAAAGTAAAATTAGCAGTTTTCGGATATTTTCGGCACAGCTACCAGGTTATTGAGCTTAAATAATGGTTTTGGCCGAGCAGTTTGAACAAATACAAAATTCTGTGGGGTTTAATTAGGATTTTAACTGATTTTGAGAAATTTTCAGAGTTTGAGTTTTACGCATAACAAAAATGTGTGGGGTTGATCTTGAAACTTCGAAATTTTTTAGAGAAACCATACTGAAGTAAAGAGTGAGAACAATTCTAGGAGACCTCCATCGTGATGCTTTCTAATCTCAGAGTGAATTTCTCAGTTAACAGAGCTCCAACTCAAACGACAAAAGTGACTATAAATGTGATTTGATGATAATGTGAGTTTGGCTCGAGTTTTTGCCATATCCATTTCACCATAAGCACTGTTTTTGAGAGAGAGAGAGATAAGAATAGAACAGAAAGAAGCAAAGCACAAAAGAACACTACACAGTTGATAGAATCGAACACTTGAACTTTGAATTCAAATGCAAAGAATTTACTTTTGGACTAAATTGTCCAAAAGTAAACTCTGAGGTGTTCTCATCCCCATCCTGTGCATTGCTATAGTGTGTTCTACTCCCGCTGCTCAACCCATACAGCTTATATCCTTGATCAGCGACCAAAGCCTGCATACTCTTTGATGAGTTATGTTATCCTATTTGCACTGAGGATAAATAAACAGAGGATCTTTTCAAAAAACTTAACAGAATAGTCTAAAAGAAACCGAAAACGAGATGACAAAACGTGAGACAAATTGTCAAAAAGTGTATCTCACGATGAGATCAAAATTCCGGCGGCTTTCTTCATTAAGATTGAGACACTGGCAGCTCGAATTAAAACAAATAGCTCATACTAATATAGGGAACAACTTCCAATGTGATTAATAAAGTTGCCTGAAGTAAAATGAAAAATTCTACTTTTATGCATGAGTTAAAAGATACATTCATTTAAGTACATTAATATCCCTTTCAGCACACTACAGAATAAGTATTTAGGCATACTTTTTATTCGAGTGTAGGGCTGGTACTCAACCCTCAATTTTATCATTAAATCAGCTTTCTAAAAAACTTTGTTCACAGTAAGAACTAGTCCCTGCTCTATCAAGTGAATCAATAATCAATCTGATCCGAAAAGTAGTGCCGAGAAAAACTTGTTGGTCTGACTATCTAAACGATAATCTCCACTCTTGAAGGGCCTTCAAACTGCAAAAACGTTCTCGTATCTAAAGAAATGTTGTTTTAGCTCACTGAACAAAATTTTCAGTAAAACTCTTTTTCTCTTTGTCAAATACAATATAATTAGATAGATTCATTAGACTGTATGTTTTTTCCTAAAATGTTTGCTTTACAACATAGTGTTTGACGACAAATATAGCAGCGTTAGAAGAAAATTTTGAATACCTTTATTCCAACTAAAGATTAACAGTTATCTTGAGAAAAAATCTATCATATCGGATAACTTAGGATCTGTATATTTCCCTTTTAAAGTGATGCTTTGCCCTCAAGTAAGATTTTGTGACAGGTTAATACTTCTATGATTCTTTTACATATATTGTTTTGCTGACTCATTCAACAGCTGTTATCGTACTTATATCTTAAAAAAGTTTTGTATAATAGTCATTCTATAGTACAAAATATTTATGTGGATGCAGATGTAACTCGTTGCAAATTTTTAATCTAATACCCGTTAAAATGACTTCTCGTCTTTCTTTCTTTCTATTAATAAATTAAAGATAATAAAATTGTATAGTTACATTTTCGTTGTGTTAGGCACGAATACCTCATCGATGACTCCCTCCAGTGAGTAGTGATAGAAGCCCACATGAGGAAAGAATTTCTCTATTTTTCTATTTCCGGTTATGGTCTACATGTTATTGTTCTTCTCTCTCGTTAAGCACAATCTAATAGGATATTTTTTCACGTTTATTTTTTTCACGTCTGTTGTAAAAACAGAAAAAAATAATGGTTATATTCAGTCTTTTTCTGTTTCTTCATTTTATTTCTCTGTTCCCATATATAGAGTTTAAGAAAAAGAAAAAACAACGAAACATTTGGAAACATATAAGCGTCTATATTATTTATCGATGTTTTTTATTTTTATTTCTTGTTCTTTATTGCGTACATCCACGACCATATTATTATCATTGAATGTTGAACCATTTCTCTTCTTGTTTTTAGCATCTTATTCTTTCTTTATTTACCTTTGGTGAACTGGAAAAACAAGAAGAAAAATATCTTATTTTCGTCTCTGTGTGAATAATACAAAGGCAATGCGGAAGTTTTTCAAAACAAAAATATAATGTTTGACGTAAATTAACTTCGAAAAAAGAGCATAACATATGAAAGGAAAAACGATCTCCGATAGATGGATGGATTAAATATTTTTTCATTAATATTCAGCTCGTTTAAATTATCTCGTTATAAATAGATCATCATCTATTTTCTTGTAATTTTTTTCTTTTTGAAGTGCTTTTTAGATGATGAATGGCAGTTGATGGAAAGGAGTTTAGATTTATTTTTTATTTGAACCTTTTAGCGCGAGAATGATGAGAAATTTAATAAAGGATGACGTTGATTTTATTTAGATCTTAATGTTAGTCGCGTCGCTAATCAATTCACCAAAAATATCATGCCACCATCATATCTTAAGTGGAAATGTTATACGATAAGGCGATCGAGAAGGACAACTAATATCTTTATTTATCTTTCAAGTGAACTGAGATATTTAGACACAACTTTGAAAGGCGGTGAAAAAGTCGATCGTCTATGGTTTTTTTCGTGTAACACAGAAAAATTGTTAAAGATAATTATTGTCAACGGAGCATAGTTCTCGTATGAACTTCATTATTCTTCAGTCGTAAATAAAGAATTTTTATCACAGGCGAATTTCATACCTAAATCTTGAAAATTAAGTAGATTCAATAAAACATTCGTTGTTTTCTTTTCTTTTTGTAGGGCAGGGTGAAGCTTCAGTACGAGGAAAGTTAAGCACGAAAAATGTCAGCACTAGGCAGGATAAGCACCAAAAGAAATCTGTGCAATTGTCATAGTTTTGAAACAATAGTACCAACTGACAATCAATTTGGAACAAATGGTTGTTTATGAATTATGCATGGAGGTATGTATAGATCATGTCTACAAGTACACTCCAGTGCTCAAGTCAGGCCAGGCAACCCGCCTGTCTGCACAGGTCACTAATTGTCGGCTTGCATCAGGCTAAGGTAGACCTAGTCTAGACTGAAATAGGTTCAGGCACACCTTTGAAAAAGCAAGGCGATCGGGCCTATGAAATTTGAGTATTATTATTCAGAATTCAGGATTTCGGCTGTCGATCTTTTTTACTTTTACTGCTGTCGACTTGAGCAAAAACCAAACTTTTTTACTTAGATATATTCTTTAGTTATCTGTCACTTTGTTTTCGGCCTGTTTCGAGCTCTGGTACACTCTAAAAAAAATGTTTATTACGAAACCTAAAATGATTTCGAAATAGTTATAATACTCTATATTCTTTTAGGTTTCGTAATAAACTTTTTTTACAGAGTATACAGCTGAATATGAAATTAAGATATACATTTTACAACTGAGTTTAACAATGTAATAATGGGATCCTGAGTCGACTATTTTCAAAAGGTCAACGTAAAAGTGATATAAACAGATGAAGAGACACTGTTGCCATTATCATATATTTTTCATTACTTAGTACAATTTCAACTAACGGTAAACATAAAATATTTTGCATTTAAATATTCGTCTCAATATTCTCATTCCTGACTAATATTTACGTTAAGTTTAACGATATAGATCCGATAAAATAAATCAGTGTGAGAGTGCAGATGTAACTGAAACGACTATACACTTCATAATGTGTGATTCATTATATACAAAAGATTTATTCGTAATTGAATAAATATTTGAATATCTAACTATCAGAATTTATTCTGTTTTTCGATTCCGAAAACTAACTGCGAATAAAATGTACCATGTGGCTTAGCTTACCAAAATGTATCTAAAGCGCTAGCTTTCATCTGTACTATATATGTCTGATCGCGAATTTTTGCTAATAACTCTAGTTGTTGACATATGATCCATATAAAGACGAACACATTTGATTTCCATATTGATTGTCAGTTCGTATTTTGTTTCAAAACTATGACAAACCAATACTTACGCTAATTTCTCTTGGTGCTTATCCTTCCTAGCGCTGGAATTTTTCGTGTTCAAATTTTCGTGCTTAATTTTCCTTGTGTTGAAGTTTCCGTTTCCCTTTTATAGTGAATGTTGTTACCTGAATGGATCGAAAAAATAATTTTCAATGAAAATATGCAGTTCGCGTAATAATGTTGACGATAGTTGCAAAAAACAAAAATTTTAAATGGAATAGATGAAAAAATAAAAGTGAAAAGACCTCGTTTGTTGTCTTCTTGCGATATGAAGTGCAAATAATAGAACGTCCGTAATAAAAAATAAGAAGCTTATAAATTTGTTTAATTACATTCGAGCGGTGATACATAGTAAATAAAAAAAGTTGATCATTTTTTTTGTACATTTTTCTATTTTTATCATTAAATTAACAAAACAAGTAAAAAAATGAAGAAATAGATTAAACGAATTGCCAGATTTTGAAAATGAGAAAAAAAAATTGTATATAGATTTTAAGTAGTGTTAGACATCGATTTCATGGTCTAGTATTATCAACTATCTTTTGTGACAAAGAAGGGATGTAATTGCATTATGACCATTGTTTGTTCAAACATTTTATTTCAATCATGTACAAAATAGAAAACAATTATAAATCTTAACTATGTCAAACATATACACCAGTTCGATTAAATTGTTCCAAAACGATTACTTTTCATATGAAAATGGATGAGATCGGACAGAATAAAGCCAGAATAAGAATAAACACTGGATATTTTGATATTTCTAAAAACAGACATGAATTTTCTAAGTATAATTTAACGTTATTCAGCAGAAACAATAAAAAAATTATTAACAGTCTAGAGAGAACGAGATACAAAAGTAGTACACAGAAACATGATCGATTAGAACGATACTTTCTTCTCGCTACTATAAACAAAAGAAGAATGTAAGAATTATTGATCACCAGAACTTACCAGACGATTTACTTCTTAATCCACCTAAAGTTAAAAAGATGTTTATCAGTTGGCGAACGAGTGAATGTTTAACAATGCACTTACAAGGCTTTGGGATATTTCTTGGATGATCACAACGCAATGTAAGCGTGTTAAAACGTGATCCTCCTGGGCAATCATCCGATTTTGCTTTTCCTTGATCAATACACGTATACCAACTTATACAACCAGTATCAATCTCTGTATATTTTCCATTTGGTTGACCATTACCTAAAGTATTATAATTTTTTTCTCTATAAAGAATGGCTCTAATTGATTAAAAGCCATTAACTTACATGGATCTTTATACTTTTCATTTTCTGGTCGATCACCACAAAAGACTTTTCTGTAGTCATTGCATGTTTTCAAATCATCATCAAACAAATTTTTTTCAGGACAACGAGATTTAACTGATATCCCTTCCTTGCAATAAAAATAAGCTAAATGAAAATTTTATTAACTATTTAAAACATGGATAATCGTCAATCAAAATCAACTTACATGCACAATTTGACACATCTGCCACATTTCCTTTGAACATACACAATTTTCCTTCTTCAATAGCCATTGGATCTCGCGTAGATGATGAAACTTTTTGTACAGTAGTCTTTGTTGTTAATGTTGTTTTCTGATTTCGTTTAATTGATACATGTCGTATGGTCGTCGTACTATCGTCATGTGTTGTTTTAGTAGAAACACTTTTTACGGATTCGTCGTTTTGCCAATTTTCCGGTGGAGTCCAATTTGGTCTCTCGCCAGCATTACACTCAATATTTTTCGAAAGATCACAACGTTTGTTATCAACATCGTACGCCATTCCACTACCACACCAACCGCCCACGCTAATTCCGCTATTACATGTTAAATACCTAAAAAATAGAAAAAATTCTCTTAAATTCATACAATTTATTACTTATAAAAACAGTACAAATTCTAATATATATTTTAATAAATAGCACCTATATACATATATTTACTTTTCGCAATCCTTGGGATCAGGCCATCTTCCATCTGCAGGACATATAAATTCGCTTGATACCTTTCCGTTGATAAATGGGTAAACTGGAAATAGAAAAAAAGAAGAAAATATTTAAATATTCAATTAACAGTAATGACATGATGATTATTATTTCTGCTCTTTTGTTTTTGAGTTTGTTCTATCTATAGTAGATATTACTTACCACTAATTAATATCAAAGTTTTAAAAAAAAAAGAAACTTCCAATTTTATCCATTTTTCATCCATTCAATTAAAACAAAACGATTATTTTCTTCTAACTCTATTTAAGCAAAGTGTCAAAATTTACTAAATTATTTTTCTTATTCATATAACTAGACAAACAAACGAGAGAAAGACAGGAAGTGACACGAATGTTCATCAAGCTAGACAAATGTTTCGGTAAAATGATGTACACACTTTTTCGTTCTATCTTTCTTTTTATTTTGTGTAAACATCCACTCCTTACGGAAATAAAAGATGCATAATCGTTGTTTACAAAGAAGATCTAAATCAAGTATAATAAAGGTGACCATCAAAATATTTTCAGTATACAACAAATATCTTTAGAATTATGAATGGAGGAGGAGGCGGAGGAGTAGTTTCATAAATATTTTATTGAAAAAAAAAATAATTCCGTTTGCAAATATAAATTCAGTTATTTATTTTCGAATTGAGTTGAAACTGTTAATTTTATATTCAAACATGGTTATCCATCATAAAATACCATCTATCTTTAACAGTAATTTTTTCCATTTAACGGTTTTGAGTTGATCCGTGGAGCAATTGATAGGGGCAAGCTAAGTTAAAACAAATTAGAATATGAAACTCAGGTCTTAAGTGACTTTGTAAGTTTGGTATTATTTTCGATTTGAACTTTTTTCTTCTGCTATTATTTCCGTAAAAACGTGTGGCAAAAATGAGAACTCAGTTTTTTTGTACTTGGGATGATTGCCCAGGAGGATCACGTTTTAACACGCTTACATCGCGTTGTGATCATCCAAGAAATATCCCAAAGCCTTGTAAGTGCATTGTTAAACATTCACTCGTTCGCCAACTGATAAA